>VZTT01051819.1:0-12045 GCA_013400855.1 Buphagus erythrorhynchus
TTTTTGGGCTTTTCCTGGTGTTTTCCATGGGCTGAGTGAGCCTGGTGCTCTGTCCAGCAGTGTAGGGGATCACCTGCAGAACTTGGGATCTTGGCAAAAAGGGATGGCTGGTGTAACTTTATTGGGATGTCTGTGGTGTCTTTGGCAGGTCTGGCCTTGCAGAACCCCCTGTGACATTTGGGGTTGCTCTTGCTGTGGGTCAACCCCCCCCAGCCCTTCCTTGTCCAAATAAATTGAGTCTGAAGTGCTTTCCATGTAGTTGGTCACCTCCAGCGTGGTTTTTGGAGCAGATTTGGTTTAGTTGGAGCCACCATGGGAAAATTCCAGCCTTTTCCCAGCCCCAAAAGGGAGTTGCAGGTGGGTTGTGAGGACAAGAATTTGTCACATCGGGCACCTGCAGCACCAGCACGTGGTGACATTTTCATGGCACTGCAGGAAAATCCCGAGGGATTTGGAGGAGGAATCTCTTCCTCCCTGCTGACAGCCAAATTGCACAGTGCCATGGCTTAATTGCACACCCCAAGTGTCTCCAGCATTGCAATTCCATGTAAAAAATAGCCATCCTTGCCCTGGGAACATCACAAAGCCATGCTCAGCAGCTGAGGTATTTTATACCTCTCACTGAACAAAAAAAGAGTTGTTTGTCCCCAAAAAGATGATGAATATGGAGTGCTGCAACAGAGTGGTTTGGTCCTGTGAGAAGATTGATGGATTTTGGCAGTGCTGGGTTTTTTTTTCTCCCCCTACAACCAAGTTCTATTCAAAATCCTCCCATTCAGCACCTCCCGAAAATTAACTGAGCTGCTTTCTGTGCCTTGGATTTATTTGTATATTTTAGCCTCCCCTTTCTAAAACCGTTTAAAAGTCACAACATCCAAAGGCTGGGAAACCACCAGGTAAACGCTCTGGTGTTATTTCCATGGAAATATTTCATTTTATTGTAATTGAGCAAGAATTAGGATAATTTTTAATAGTGACATATGGCAATTACCACTGAAAATGTTTCTGAGAGACTTCTGGGTTGTTTATACCATTGCTGGAAGTGTTGTAAAAACAATGTGAAATTCCTGGGGAATTGAACTATTTGTTTCTATCCAGGGGATAATTTCCTGCAGCAGAAGTGAACTATTAAATTAATCACGCCATATTTAAAGGGCAGCATTTGCATTGGTCTGACCAATGAATCATAACCAACAATTTCCTTTTTATAGCTGAAAGGAGAGGAGAACACACAAAATATTAGGAAATGATCCATAAACAGCTCTCTCCCTCAAATGACAGCTGTACATTGCAAATTTTCATTTAGGAGAACGAAGAACAAATCCCAGCTTGGTGAAGACCTCTGGAAAAGTCCTGGCCCTTGTTCCCCTTGTGAGTAATTACAGCTTTTTAGGGATGAGAAGTGGCTGGTGTGGTGTCCCAAACTGTGACTTGAGTATTAGTGGGTTTTTTGTGGCCTTTGGGTTGTTTTTAATGAATTCAGCCCTGGTGTCTTTTAGGGAAATCTGGTTATTTTTAGCATTAAAAAGAATTAATTTGTGGAATTCTTTCCCAAGTGAGAATGGCTATGAACAATAACCACATCAATTACACCTGAAGGATTCCAATGGGCTCAGACCACAAACTCCTTAAATTCTGCCATAAATCCCGAGGTTGCCATGAATTATTGCTGTTATTTTTATGAGTTTGGCAGCCACATGAGAGGTGTTCTGGCTCTCCCAGTGACACTCCTGGCCCCAAGCAAAGCACCTCAAGTGTCCATGGCTCACCTGAGAAAGGGACAGCAGCGCTTTTCTCCAAGGTGGAACTGGTGCCAGCCCCCCTGAATTAATGTCTGAGAGGTGCCTGAAGTTCCCAAAATGAAAGATACCTTCAAGAATTCAGCACTGCCAGGGAAAATCATAATTCCTTGCAGTTGATGCAAAAGGAGTTTGGGGTACTGCAGTCACCTTCTGTTAAATGCAGAGAATTCCCAGATTTCCTAAAAAATTGAAGGGGTAATTGATTATAATTTTTTTTTTTTTAGTAAATGCTGGAATTATAGGAAGCTGACAGCCTGAATTTGTTATATCAGAGACAGATTCCAGCTCTGAGTGCACTCAGAGGAGTGAACCTCTGGGAGGCTGGGAGGAATGATGGCTGTTGGTGACAAATCTTTGCATGCTCCTGCTCACAGGAATGCTGCTTTTGGTGAGCACAGCTGCCCAGACTTCCTCTCCAAAGCCCCTCAGACTTGCTTGTCCCCTCTGGAGGTGACAGTGACTCTGCTGAAGATCTCCAAGTGTTTCAGGGGAGTTTGGGTGCAGCAGAGGCAGGGAATTCCCACTGGGATGGAAGGAATGGGGCAGGGCTGGTGCCAAGGAGGAGTTTTGATGCACAGAGCCATCAATCCTGCTGTTCAATTTTCTGCTCGAGTCCTTTGGCAGAAAATGGAACTGTTTGGGGTTCAGAGAAATCAGATCTTGCTTGTCTCCTGCCTGGCTGCTTCCACTGGGATGTGGCACTGGAGAAGCTCCTCCCTGTGCTCTCTCCAAAGGTGTCCAAGCCTTTTGTGGCTTCCCAGATCAGTGCTGTACCAGTTCCTAAACATCATTTAGAGTCTAGATTTCAGCACTCTGCTTTTTGATTGTTTCTGGTTTATTTTGGGGTTTTTTGGTAATTTTTTTTGTTCCATTCACCTCCTGGGGAAGGTGAAGAGCGATTGTGGCACAACCAGGTTGATGCTGCAGGCACCAAGAACAGCTCAACTCTCAACTTTCCTGCTTAAAACAAAAGAATTTCTAAAAAATCAGGCTAAGATTTTCTGTGGGCAATCTCCAGCATCAGTTAAAGAGCTGAATTTTTAAAAGCAGAATACAGGGAGAATAATAAAATCCTCTTTTTGCTAAGTGAGTGAGAGAAATAGAATTATAGAGGGGTTTGGGTTGGGGGGCACCTTTAAGACCATTTCATTCCAAACCCCTGGATACCTTCCACCACCCCAGGCTGCTCCAGCCTGGCCCTGGGCACTGCCAGGGATCCAGGGGCAGCCACAGCAAATCTGGGAATTCCATCCCAGCCCCTCCCCACCCTCCCACGGAACAATTCCTGCCCAATATCCCATCCATCCCTGCCCTCTGGCAGTGGGAATCCATTCCCTGTGTCCTGTCCCTCCATCCCTTGTCCCCTGTCCCTCCCCAGCTCTCCTGGATCCTTTTCTCCTCCAGGCTGATCAGTCCCAGCTCTCCAGAGGTGAGGTGCTGTCAATCACTGCTCATTCCCAACACAACACCAAGGTCAGATGTCCATCCCAATATTCTTATCCATCTAGAGGATTTCTTTATAACCCTTTGGAAAGGTACAGGAATATTGCAGCTCTCCACAGAAAACCAGGAGAGACCAAGAGATAATGCAATGCCTAAAATGCACTGGACAGCATTTCCAGAAGTGCTGCTTTCCATTCCAGTTTGGCTGAGAGCTTTTCCCAGATCCAGGGCAAAGCAGAGATGCTGTCCCAGCAGGAGAGCTGGAAATTCCTGTGTGCTGTTAACCCAGCACATAAACTCTCCTTGTCTCTTCCAATAAAACTTAAAACCCACCCCAGGTTGTGTTAAATCCCTGCCTTGGGATAAGAGCAACCCCTGATTCCAATAACCCTGGTTCAGGATCAGCCCTGCCCACACAGTGTCTGAGGAAAACAATTGTATTATTGGTAAAATTAATATTAAAAAAAAAATAAATTAGAATATAGAGCACTGCATTTCCCCTCCCCTCCCTTCCAGATTTATATTTTTGAAATGTTTTGCTTTTATCCTCCTTACCTTTCCTTCCAACTCTCTGAAATCCTTTTGGTTTTTAATTATGCTCCAAATGTTTCCAACTGCATCAGCAAAAAGTGGCCTTTGGTGTTTGCCTCTTGTGGAGCTGGGGAGAAGCCAGATTCTGTCACTTGTGGAAGTAACACTTCTGGCAGAGCTTAAGACAGAATCCTGAAATATTGAATTATTGACATTCTTAGTTTGCAAGTGGAGGTTTTTCATCGATAGGAGGTGGCTGCTCTGGCTGATGATTGTGGAGTGCCTGAGCAGGAACAAATCCATGTCTGGGGCTCTGCTGGGGAAGATGGTGCAGATGGAAGGTGGCATGCACAGGAATTTTATTCCACAAAGGGGAGAGGGACAGCAAAATTTGCCATCGATTGAAAATTAGAGCATTATTTAAAAGTTGTCATAGATATAAAATAGGTTTAGTGGGTAAAAACATTATGGGAAGCAAAGCAAGGGGACAGTGAGAGCTGGAAGTTGAGCACAGGGAGGGATTGAAAGGAATAAAAGGGTGGTGGGTGAATATTTTTAACGGAAATTATTTAAATTTTGATTAATTTCATTCATTTTGGATAAAATATATCTCAGCCTGTTAAGCAAACATTATTCATATAAAAATCTGAATGTCATTTGACTGGAAATACTAATCAATTTCTTTGGCCCAACCCCATTTCTCTACAAAGAACTAATTTGGATTCTCAATCCATATTTCCTGCTGTTTAATTTCATATATCATAGGCAAAGCCATGTTTATTGCAGGGAACTTCCTGGTATTTGGTTTCTTTTAGCTCAAAAATATGTTTTTATATTTCTGGTGTCGATCAAACACGCCTGACTCCTGAACAGAAAAGCAGAATTTAGAAGGAATTTTCAGGAGATTTTTGCCTACTTAGAGAATGCAGGGAACTATTTAACTGGGAGTCAAATAGATGAGCTGAATAATTAATAAAGTCAGTTTTTCCTGGCCGATTTTTTTAAGAAACTGCCTGCAAATCTTTGCCTTGGAGGGCTGGCTTTGTTTTTTCAGGGAGAAGTTGTTTATTGAGCCCTTTTCAAGGTGCTGTCGGTGCCTCTGACACAAACGGGGCTGGATGGACCCAGCCTGGCCTGGGTGCCCAGAGCTGATCTGAACTCACCTGAAACCCCCCTGAATGAACAGAATATCCTCGCTGGGACACCAAATTCCCATGGGAAAAGCTGGAATTGCCCCTGGATTTTGTCAGCCCCATAAAAAAGCCCCACAAGCAGAAAGTGGCTGGGTGTGAGCAGGGGGGACTCAGTCACTGCTGGTTGAAATTATTGGGATAGGTTTTGTGCAAAGCCTGCCCCTCCCAAACACTTCAAAGTACTTTTATTTTTTTCAATATGATTCTTAATTTATATTTTTTCACATTCCCTCGATGTATGCCAAAGGACTGGAGGTCCAAAACCATTGGAATTCATTCCTCCCCTGGCAGAGCAGATTGTCCCTCTGAGCATCCCTCCAAACCTCCCTCCCAGCACCCCCAAAATCCCACAAACTGAGGATGGCAGGACACTGAATCTCCTGCAGAGGCTTGATGTGACTGAAAAGCAAACACCATCTTAAATAGCAGCTCTGAGCAATAAATTGATTTCCAAAGAGACAAAGTAGATATTTTTATACAATCTCGGCCTCCTTGTTTGGTATTTAAACCCATTTTTCAATAATTGAAAAATCAACTAAGAGGGGATTCACTCTGGCGTGCACAGGAGCTGGCTTGGGCTCATTCCTGGGCTCCAGATCTTGTCCCAGCTGGGGAGAAAATCCTTCACAACCCTTTCTGCTTGACAAAAACCATGAGTCCAAGTCCTGACAGGGTAGCTCAGTGCTGCTCAAACTGGGGGACAAGGCTGGAAAAGGAACACAGGGACAGCACAGAGTCTCTTACAACAGCAGAAACCAAAAATATTTAGTGCACCCCACACTCCTGAAGGCTTAAAATGCTTTGGCAGGGAAATAGGAGCAGATTTGATCAGAAGTCTGGAAGGTGAAAAGTGGGAAAAGACCAGCTAGGAAATCACAGGATGATTTTGGTTGGAAAAGCCCTCCAGGACCATCGAGTCCCACCTTGTCACCCTGCCCAGTGCAGTCATTCCTTGGACACCTCCAGGGATGGCAACTCCAAACCTCTCTAGGCAGTCCTTGAAGGGAAAAAAGAAAAAAACCCAATTAAAACAACTTAGAAAACCCCTTGAATTGTGCAAGTGAGCAGATGGCATTAATTCCCTGTGTCCTGCCTTTTCTGCAGGGAACCTTTCTCACCTGAGACCTCTTCATGGTGTCCTCACTCTTCTGTCACCTGTCCCCTCCAAATCTGCTGCAAGTGAGCAGTGGCCCCTAATTTTAGCTTTTTTCTTATGCAGCAAAGTGGAAAGGCAGAGAAAAGGCTGGGGAAGCTCCAAACTGATCTGTAAATGTGCACAGAAACATTTCCAGAGGAGAGCTCACCTCCCAAATTCTGCATTGATTCCCCACTCCCACTTTTCCTCTTTAAATCACAAACTGCATTTCCCATCAGTCATGATTCTCTTTGGGAAAGCTTTGGAACAGGCAGAGAATTTGGAACAGGCAGAGAATTTGGAACAGGCACTATTTGCTCCCCAACCAAGGCAGTTTGGAGGACACAGAAGGGGATTCAATTTAGCCAGCTCAGCTCGTGCAGCAGATGTCAAAGCACGGGGCTTGTTTGTCATCAGCCTTCGTGGGGGAAAGTTTGCTCTCAAAACCACTGAAAAAAAAAACCAACCTTGCTTGTATAACAACCTTGCTTGTATAACAACCTCCTTGGTTTTCAAGCAGATGCCTCCTTTCCTCAGATCAAATAGTTGAAATATCATCCCTCGCCAGGTAAAGGGGAAAAAAAAAACCTTCATTGTCTGCATCTTTTTCAAACAGAGCTGAAAAGTGCTTCAGGTTCTGTGTGGGCTTTTTTTTTCCCCCTGCGTTTTCAGATCACTGCCTGTGCTGTTCTGGCACTCCCAGGATTAATGATAACAAGCAGCTCTAGATAAGACATCCAAATTTCTCTTTGCTGGGAGTTACGACTTGGTAGAGCTGCAGCGCTCCCAGGATGTTCACTGGTACCTATTTATTTATGGAGCATTTGTATTTATTTATTTGTCTTAATGAAAACATGGAGTGTATTCATTAAAAAAAAAAGGGATATTTCAGGGGGTATTTCTAAAAAAATCACCCAGTTTTGTGCTTTTTGCAGTGATTTGACAGTTTTGGACTGCTGTATTTACACAGTTAATTCATGACCTTTCATGAGGTTGGACTTGATGATTTCCGAGGTCTTTTCCAACCTAAATAACTCCGTGATTTTGTGACCTGTGATCTGATTCTGTGACCTGTGATCTGATTCTGTGACCTGTGGTCTGATTCTGTGATCTGTGGGGCTCTTTGCTGAGTAAAGGAACTCCAGCTCTTAAATCCCATCCTTCATTTCCTGTTCTTTAATTACCTGTGGCCTGGAGTGATTCAGTGTCACTTAGAGAAAAGGTGCTTTATAAATAAAACATTTTCCTCCTGAGAGTCCCAAAGCATTGGTTTCACATCCTGTAATCAACATAGGGTCGTGCTGTCCAAAGGAGTTTTAAGGCACCCTGAATTCTGTGTGCTGTTATTAGAAAGATAATGAACTGCACTTCTTTCAGCTAATACTGTTTGCAGAGGGTCACTCCAGTAAATTATTGGGGAATAATTTCCTTTTAAACTGAGGTAAAACACAACCCAAGGAGATTCCATTTGTCTCATTAAAGCCTGTTTGAAGGTGTTATCTCAGGTTTTATTGGAGAAGGAGGAGGGTGATGGCTGTGCTCTCCAAGCCCTGACTTGGGATTTGGGCTGAACTCTGGATCTGGGAAGAACCAAGTATTTAAAATAAGTGAGGTTAAAGCAATGAGTGTGGACATAAGGTCCAAAAAAAAAATCCAGCCCTGAAGGAATGAGTTATTAGCATGGATGCAAGTTGGTCTTGCTAAAAGCCAAACCAGTTCTCCACATTTTCATCCCCAAATAATTAATTTTTTCCTATATTAAAATCCAACAGACCAAATCCTCTGATGTGACCCGTAAAATTTAAGATAACGAAGATTGTAGAGAGAGATGAAGATTTATTGGGCTGCTGCTTTGGAGCAGCAGAGCAGCAGCTGGGAGGTCCAACCTGAGCTCCAACACATCTGGAGGAACCCATCCAACTCTGGCTCGTGGGAGAAGCATCCCAAGTGTGGAAAAATTAGCATTAAGAAAATTAATTGCTGGCTGTGGCATTACTGAGCTTCCCCTGGGAGGTTCAGCGAGCTCTGGGCTGTGGGAACGGAGTGAAAAGCACTGGGAGAATTTTCTCTGCTGGGAAAACGTCCACATGAACCCAACAAACACCAGGAGCTCTTGGAAATCGGCCTCCCTGGGCCTGTCTCACTTGAACACAGCTGGAAGGTGAAAACAAACTTCAAAATGTCCAAATAATCCTAAAAGCTTCTTACTGCAGAGCCCCCAAAGTCTTGATATAACAAAATTTATATTGGATGTCAAAGCCTGTTTGTAGTTGCATTAAATCCGGGGCAGTCCTGGAACAAAAATCCAAGGAACAGACACTTTCTGCAGGCTCCATTGCAAGGATTTTCTCCTTCTGTCCTTTTGGAAGTAAAATGGATTTTGGAGATAATCTTCCAAACGTTTCAATTAATTTTTCCCTTGTGCAAGTTGATTTTAAACTTAGCCATGTTAATTATCAGACATGGAAAGGCTTGACAGCTTTCACTACACCAGGCTGCTCAGGTAAGCTGGATAATCATATTTTTAAATGTTTTTAGTGTGTAACATTGTAGTCAACAATTACTGAGTGGCTTTGTCGTGGTCAAGCACCACAAATCAGCAGCACAAACAAAAAATTTCCTAAATTCCTCTCCAAATACATTGTCCTAAAAAAGTAGGCTAAAACCCAAGGCCATTTGTACACGAGAAGGTTCCCTACCAGAGCTGCTAGATCACTATTAATTTATTTGACAGCTTTTAGGCTGAGTTCAGATATTAGAGCTGTCATTGTAAAATACTTCCATTTTTCCTTCAACGCTGCTTTGAGATGCTGCTGCTTTGAAGCTGTGTCAAAGTAGCTCTGAATCAGGAGAAACTTTCCATTTTATTTTTTTTTTTTGTAAGTTGAAAGTCTGAAGAGCCTCAATCTGCTGTATAAAATTGTTCTGAGGATCGAACCTCCTCCTATGGTACCCTAGAGCATTCAGTCACTTTCAATAAATCTCTTTTAATAATTTCTCACTTGTCCTTATTATTACTAACAGCCAGAGCATCTCAAGGCAATGTCAGAGTAAAGGCTTTGGCTGGATGCAGGAGGAAGGCTTATTTGAAAGTAACATGAAGGTAAAGAAATCCAAATGTGAACTTTTTTGGGGAAAGCGACTGGTTTTATTGCATGAATTTACTGATGGTGTCGATTCTGTCAAAAAAGTCTCAGTCTCTTTGATTTAAGAAGTTGTGTTACGGGGTAAGGATGTTGAGAATGGAGTTTGGGAGGTCTGTTTTTCTCCTTTTTAAAGCTTTGCTTTGATTAGTTTTGTTTCATTATCTCTGGAAGAGCTGCGTTCAGCATCTGCTGGGAATATCTGCCATTAAATAATTCCTGTGATATGGATTTGGGTTACTTGACTGTCTCCCTGTCCTTTAACAAAAATACTCAACCAGAACTTTCCATTAAAAGCTTCCTGTGATTTTGGGGAAGGCTTTTCATCCACTTTATCTTGAGTTAATTGCAACCCCTTTTATTGATCCCCACGATGTGGATGAAGAATTCAAACTGGACAATGCTCCCTTGTCTTCAGCTGCATGTCATACTGGTTTCCAATGGATTTATCCAGGGAGTGATAAAGAACAAATTCCAAGTAATTATCTGAATAAATAAATGTAATTCCCCCTGTGGAGTGAGCTGGATCAAAGCAAAACCTCGACCAACAAATCTTTCAGCACCTCTTGTGCGACTCCCAAGGTTTCTCCTCCCAGCAACCTCATATTCCTGTGGTCCTGTGATCCAAACTGCATTCTCTGCCCTGAAATTGATTTCCTCATGAGCTTTTTGTTTAAAAATATAGCAGCTGAAGAGACCCCTTCCCCCCAAGGCACTGCCTCACCCTTGAGCCAACGTGAAAAGATTTAATTTCAGGACTACCCTGCTACTGAATGGGCACTTCTTTCCCTGAAAATGTTCCCAGTTCCCATCAAAGCCATATCATCCTGCAGGAGGTGATGCTCCTTGTAGCACAGTGTTTGATAAGGAAGGACAAAATCAGGAAGAAAATACTAATTTCTGTGTGGGCTTGTGCTTTTTTTGGTTGTTGTTGTAGGACTGCCAGGAAGAGTTTTCAAACAAGGTTTGGGAAGAGCGAGCGAGGCCAATTCTCTCTTTATGGTTGCTTTTTTCCCCTCATAAACCAACCCTCAGCTTTGCTACCAGTCTATCATGGAGGAGATTTAATCTCTATAAAGCTCTCGACAACTGCAGTGATAATTTCAGCCTCCCAGTTTATGAGATTATAAAAGGCACTTTTCCCTCACCAGGGTGAAGAGCTGGGTTTAGCCAAGCTGCAGTCGATGATTCAGACCATTCATTTTGTGCCTGAGAGAGATCCTGAAGCCTGGCAGTGCCTTTTGGCAGAGTTATGTGGTGTGGTTTGGAAAAAAAGAGCCCATTTTATAGGAATCATTGGTCCTAGAACACAAAGAAAAGGATATTTTCAGAGTGTCGCTTTCAAAATACACCCATATGACAGTGCTGATGGTTACAGCGTGACAGGAGCACGGGCAGAGTAATCTCTAGACTGCATTTAATATAAAATAATAGAGTTTATAGGATATTGGGACGGAAAACAGAAGTTTTTTACCTACAGTGAGCCTTTTAGTGGAGCACAATGGAATTTGGGGGTCGGCCTCTTCTCCCAGGTGATAGGACAAGAGGAAATGGCCTCAAGGGGAGGTTCAGGTTGGATTTTAGGAAATATTTCTTCCCTGAATGGATGATTATTCCATGTTGCAGTGTGTTTTGATGCTCACTGGTTTGCTCCTTTTCCTCCCCTACCTTGGTTTAACCTGAGCTGTTCCCTCCTACCCCGCTGTCAATCCTTCCCTAAGCCCACCTCATGTTGTAGAACTTTCCCTGCTCCTCCTCCCATTAAGCTGTCAATCTCACCCTTTTTCTACCCTTTGGTCTGGAAACTTCCACAAATTCCCTGTTCTTCGAGGCCCCATTGGCTTGCTGAAGCTGTTCCCTCCCCCTGTGTTTCCTCATTGGGTTGTGTATTGTAAACACCTCCCTATGATCCTCCCCTGTCTTTTCCCTGTTGGTTAAAAATTGTGCCCTCCCCCTGAGACCTCCCTCTTATTTAAGCTCATGCACAGTTGTGTTTGTGGTCTTTTGTCTCTGGGTTTTCTAGAAAATGAAGTGTTTTGGAACCTATTTAAACCATCTTTTCTTGGTTTTTACCTCTGTCCTCAGTGCTTTAGCATAGCAGTGCGCTGTAGAAAATCGAGCCCTGCTCTGTGGTAACTCAGGTCACTTTTGGTCAGGGAGCAGCTGCTCTCTGCACTGCTGTGAGCTTAGCAGGAGAGGACCAGCAGGGATAAAGGAGGTGATGGAGCAGAACCTGTTTGTCACTGCTCCTCTCAGACCTTGGAGCTACCGAGAGGAAAAGAGCAGAGCTGACTTTTGAGCCACTGGTTCCGCTTCTCCTCCTGGATTTCTGGGTGAGGCCCTTGGATCTTCCAGGTTTTTTTGATTCAGAGGTGTGGGAAGTAAAAGCAGGAATCCCATTTTGATGCCTCAGGAGCATCATTGTGCCCCCACGTGAAACCTGGAGGAAAGAAATTGCTTTTCCTGGCTGGCCACATTTGGCCGAATCTTTGGTGACTCCAAAGGGAAGAGGAGAGCGCTGGATGGAGTCAGGGAATATCTGTGGGACTGCTTGCATCTCCATTTCTCAGCAATCAGGGTAGAAAGGCCCCGGTTCTTCCCTCAGGGGATCGATTTCTGGAGGGGAAGGTGAAGTGTGACTTTGGATCCTTTCCTGAGGGTCGGACTCCAACCTGTCAGATCTCGGGGTTAAGATGACCCCGAAACCTGGAAGAGTCTTCCTTCCCAGCCTGAGCCTTTGTGAAGGAGTCAGGAGATGTAGTTTGTGCTTCTCAAGGTTGTTTATTCTCTTCTTATCT
>VZTT01051819.1:12214-38319 GCA_013400855.1 Buphagus erythrorhynchus
TGGGCTGAGATCAAAGGCACAGGTGCCATTGGCTCCCTGCCATTGTCCCCAGGGATCCAGGGCAGCCACAGGGATGTCCTGGACTCCCACACAACCCACGATGAAAACAGACAGAGGAGCTTGGGAAGGCTCCCAGAAGGTCCAGAGGTGGAATTGTGGTCCTGACAACACTGCAGATCCTCCAGAAACATGACAATAGAAGCAGATAAATCTTTCAATTAAATATTTCACGTATCAGTCGTAATTACTTTCAATTAGTGCTAATGAAGAAAGGACGGTGCAAACAAGCAATATAATCTGGTGATAAGCATTTTTTAATTAATATGAATGGCATGGATAGCACTAATTGACTCAGTTTGGGTTTGATTTTTTTAAAATACTTTGGTGTTGAAAGAGTCTCTTATATTTTTGAACTCCTTTTCCTCTCTCTCTCCCTTTCCTTTCCTCCACTGCAGCATTTTTTTGGAATTAATTGGAATGAAAATATTTGGAGTATCCCAAGCTCAGTTTTATCCAAGAATGATTATTGTCTCAAATTTATTTTCTATGTATTCTATATAGAGATCAAATTAAATCCTTGCCTCATCTCCATCACTGCAGTTCCCATTATTAACAGTACCACTGAAAATTGGATGTTTGGGAGGCATTTTCCAAAAGCAAACGCAGCACCATGCAGGAAGGAGATAAGTTCAGATGCCAAACCCATCAAACCAAATTTGAAATCTTCTGGAACTCTCAGATATTGACATTCTTTATCAATATTTTAGATTCTTTTTAGGAATCCTAGGCCCAGAATATTTGATAGTTTGTTCTGATGAGGAATCCAATATATAACTGCCTACAAAAGGCAGCTTTGCCAGGATGAATAAAGCCTTCAAAAATGATCATGAATCACACCCAGAAGATTTGTGGGGATGGTTTTCCCTCTTTTCTCCAGGTTAGAGTCTCTGAGACCAGTTCAGTCCTGCATATTCTATTTTCCTTTCTCTTCTAACTCCTGATCTTGTGTCAATCCAACTCTTCTGTAAAGATTTGTACAGGAAAGAAACTAAAATGAAATCCAATATTTTTACAGGCCCATTTTCCCCTGAAAATTTACACAGGAATTGTGGAACTCATCCACCTTTTGCAGATCAATGGAGCAGCTGGGAATTTTTTGGGACCAAATAACCACATCTAGGATTAGCCTATAAAGTTTTAGAGGTGGGAGCACAAATAGAAACCCACGGCTGCTAATCACAGACCTCTCCCTGCTTTTGGTAGTTTATTTTACAGTGGGAGGGTCGATCTTTTTCTTTGATTTAATTTAGTCAAAGGGATTAAATGTGGGATTTTAAGGAATCCTGGAGATCCAGGAAGAGCTGCAAGTGTTGGTGTCTCCGTTCCCTTCCTTGTCAAAGGAGAGTGTGAACTGCTGCATTAAAGACAAATATTGATTAAAAAGATTGTATTTGTTTTGGTGCAGACTCATTTAGTCTTTTAGAAACCATCAGAGAGGATAATTCCATCAGGAATTCCCAGGATCCAGGGGGGATCCAGATCCTTAATTCCCTTTGCTCCCTCTGGAACCTGTGACCATCAAACCCATTTCAATATCAGCCCTTGGACAGGACACATAACTCTTTCCATTCCTAAAATTAAATATTTTTAAGACACGTTAAGAGACAGTGCTTGAAGAGAGGAAAAATAAATGAAAGCATAAAAATGAATAACAATTATTTTCTCTGCCTGTTTGAGGTGAGCAGGGAGCAGTCATTGTCCTCATAAATCACCAAGTGTCCAATTTTGGGAGCAACAGCTCAAGGAATTTCAGCCAGCAAAATGAACTAGGAGAGAGCAGCAGTTTTATTAAACATTTCCAAGACAGATTGGGTGGTTAACAGGCAAATTGGGGAGTCTATAAATAAAATATGGAAGGAGCAGCCAATGACAAGCTCCTTGTTTTACACACAGCTTGTCCCCATCAGTAAATCTGTTTTAAGAGCTGCTGGGTGGCTGATAAGAATTGTATTTTCTCTTTGAAATGATATCGTGTCACCCCAGCTCTGATTCTCCTTGTGCTGGCCGTGCTATTGGGTGATTTGTTTTAATAAATGTATTTGCTGCTCACTTCTTGCTTGTAGGGACACATTTTCCTCTTGGTGGAGGTAATTAGACCTAAAATTTGCTCACTGAGTGACTTCTCCACAGCTCAGGAAGTGCTGAGGTACCACTAAGGATGAATTTCATCTTGTCATAAAAAAATAGCTAAAAGTTCTTTATTTTGCAGAAGGACCACGAATCTCATCTACCTAAATGAAACTGGCCTGGAGAAGAGGTGGAAAATTACTTGGAATTTGTGAATTTATTTTTTTTAAATACTATAAAGCTTTTTGTTGGTTTTCCCTCATGGGTTTGAGTAAGATTTGCTGAGAAACTTAAGGAGGGAACTCAGCCCTATTTTTTTCTGGAAGGATTCAACAGCATCCTTGTCTCTCTTCATTAAAGCCAAATTTTACATGCTATTAAAGCTGGGTTTGTTTGTTGCTGGACTTTAATATAGGCAAGAAAGAGTCTGCAAAACCCAGCCAAAAAAAAAAAAAAAAAGAAAAAAGAAAAAAGAAATTAGCAACAGAAGTCAGATTTAGGCAGAACAGGGGATCTTAGACAACCTGCCCAGTTAAAATTACATTTACAGAAGTCACTTGATGCTGAGAGGATTTGAGTTACAAAACAACCCAGCCTATTGAGAGGAACACAAAGCTGTAAAATGAAGGATCAATCCAAACTGGGACAGGGTTTTCCAGAGCCTTCCCTCTCCATTGAGCTGCTAGAGCCTATTTCAGGAGTCCTGCAGATTTGCCTCCCACCAGTGGATAACCCAGGCCTGAACCTGGAAACAATGGCCAGCAGAAATAGCATTTATTGCTGTTAATTCCACGCTACTGAGCTGGTTCCATGATCCAAGTTCAGCTGAGCAGTGCCAGGAATTGGATTTCCATTTGTGGTTTGTGCCACAGCTCAGTCCTGACAACGAGGGATGGAGATAAGGAACTTCCCAGAGTCATCCCAAAACGATTAAAGGATCCTGAACAGATTTTATGCTTAGGAGTATGTCCTTATCACACCCAAATGGGAGGTTTTGGGAACGTGATCCCAGGAAAAAGGGTAGATTCCCAACATTTTTAGGTAGGAAAACTTAAGAAATCTGACAGGCTGAACTGAGGTCAAGTTCTAGGTGGAGAAATTAAAAAAAGCCTTAACAAAGAGAGAAATGTGAAGCCTGAAAGAAGAGAGAAATGTGAAGCCTGAAAGGAGAGAGAAATTAAAACCCTTAAGAAAAAAAGAGAATTTTAGGCTGTTTAACAGTTGTCTCCTTTGGAATTTGGAATCCTGTGCTCCCAGGGGGCTCGTGCCCTGTCCCTGCAGTCCATGGGATGCTCCCAAATGAGCATGGCCCAGGTGCAGCCCCCTCTGGGCTGGGTTCTGGGGGCTCCTGCTGGGTGTGGAGGCTGCTCCCTGCTCCTGGCACAGCATCTGCACCACCCAGCCCAGCTCCAGCTGCAGCTGGGGCTTGGCTCTGCCCTCCAGCCACGAGCCAGGGGCTGCAGCCCCATCCAAACCATGGGATGAGAGCCCATGGGCAGAGCAGGAGCCTCCCTGGCCCTGCTCCACTGCAGCAGGACCAGGGCTGGAGCCAGAGCAGCTGCTGCCCTGGCTGACTGGGAGGCAGCAGTGAATTCATCCCTCTCCCCAGCCAATATTCCCAAAACCTCTGCACTGCCTGTTCAGCTCTGTGCTGGGGCTCCAAGTGCTGTGCAGGAACATGAAAGCAGCTCTGGGAATAGAGAATCTGCTCTCATGGCTACAAGGAAGTTGCCAAGTGTGAATTCTCTTCTCCTGTGTGGCTTGAAATTCCGTGGAATCAGTGGTTTGAAGGCATCATTGAGTCATGGAATGGAAGGACCTTAAAGTTCATCAAATTCCACCCCCGCCATGGGCAGGAACATCTCCCACTGTCCCAGGCTGCTCCAGCCTGGCCTTGGACACTGCCAGGGATCCAGGGACAGCCACAGCTCCTCTGGGAATTCAATTCCAGGGCCTCCCCACCCTCACAAGCTACAATTTCTTCCTAATATTTAATTTAAATCTACCCTGCTTCATCTTAAAGCCATCATCCTACAACTGTGTTCCCCTGTAAAAAGTCCTTTTCCAGTGGAAAGGAACAGGAGAAAACAGATGAAAGTGTCAAACAGGAACATATTTCAATTTGATTGCATTGTCCTTGCACTGGCAATGTATTTATATGTGCCCTGTTAGAGGAAGGGCACTGCAACTCCAGAGTGATTTTACTTTTTGTAAAAATCTCCATTTACTCCAAGAGGAGGGAAATCCTGCAGTGCTGCAGCTCTATGGAGTCGTGTCAGTGTTGTTTGGGAATTTCTGCAGGAGTTTATTCCTGTAGAATTTGAATGGCAGAGTTTGTGTAGCTTTGGCAGGCGCTCCTCAGAATCCCAGAATTTTGTATTATAAAATAAAAACACACCATTAGCTGCTCACCACATTTCACCCAGCTTTCCTACAACCAGACCTTTCCCAGAGTCTCTCAGACTTGCAGAAAACAGGGTGGGTTTGGATCCAGAGGATCCAAGGTGCTGGTTCCAGGCTTTTCTCCTGGCAGGGCATGGGATTTTCCCCATCCTGGCCTGGAGTGTGTCCCTTAAACATTCCATGGGGAGGCACCACAAGATTTTTGTGCAGCCCCAGCTTGGGAGATGGATCTGTGAGATCCCCCTGGGATGCTTTTTTTTTTGCCACCTCCAAAATGAGAAAACAAAACAACTTCACTTCCTGCCACTTCAGCCCCACGTTTCACCCCAAACCCCTGAGCTCCCCTGGGGGGTCAAACCAGGTAACCAGGAGTGTCAGAAGTGCAGTGCAAAATTTCAAATTGCTTTTAGTTAATCGAATTAAAATTAATTGCTTCTGCTTCTTTGGAGAGTCTGGACCAGGATGAGCATTTTCATCTTCCACATACAGCCCTTCATCTGTGCTCACTTTGAAGTGAGTTTTTCCAGCTCTGCCATCAGCTGAGAGGTCTATATTAAGTAAGTGCAGAAGCTCTGCTTGTCTCTCACATCCCAGGATGTTTGGCTGAATTTTAGCAACACAGCTTTAGTAGAAAACGATTCATTAAAGAGGAGATGCAATAAAAAAGGTAAAATGTGTGAAAGCTCTCAGGTATTTTTACTTTTCTCTTTTTAATGACTGTTCTAATATGACCATTGACTCTATTTCCCCCCCTATTAACATTTTTTTTTACTAATTTTAGGTCAAATGGAGTGAAAACCTAATTATGTTTAATTCTGTATTTCTATTTGTGTTTGAATCTAAGTAAAACTCTGACTTACATAAAAACAGGGCTGTTCCAAAGGACTGACAGCTGCTCCAGCTCCCATTAAACTCTTTGGAAAGGCTCAGTCCTGGCTGAGGACAGGATTTTCTGTGCTGGTGTCCATCAAAAATCAGAGTTTGCCATGAGTTCCCCTCGGAGCTGTGCAGTTCCATCACCCAGGAGATGATTCCTGTCATACCTGGGCAGTTGCTGAAGGTAAACCCTGCCCTTGAAAGGGGATTATTGTCAACCAGGTACACCAGAGTGCCTCTCACAGGATGGAATTATGTAAATAACAATAACCCACGGATTACACACCCTAATTATCATTGGTTCACCTTTTAATTAATGAAAGGTTTGATGACAAGGTGCTCCTTAATACTTACAAAAGTTAAAATTGTTGGGATGAGACTTGAACACCACAAAGGAGACACAATAATTTAAAATAGCCATGTTGTTCGCATTGCAATTTTTTGTTTCTTTATTTAAGTTTTTACAGAAGGGGGAAAAATGTGTTTTTAAAGGCATCTTCTTTTGCCAGCCAACATTTCACCCTCAGTGGTCCTGCAGTGAATGAATTATTGGGGATTTATGAACATATTAATCATCTCCATGGAAACAGTTTGCAGTTTCACAGTGCAGGAGTTTGACTTCCCTGTATGACAATGAATAAAAGGAAGGACCTGAAAAAGGGGAAGCTGAGGAGAGATGAAAACCCCTCCAAATTTAGACCCAAATTTAGCAATAACTACTCCAGCTCTGGGAGGGGAATCAGCATTTCCAGTGACTTTTGGAATTTGCAGCCAATTCAGGTCATGGATCCTTCAGAAGGCTCAGTGTGCCCTCCATGATGGGCTTTGTAATGGGAATTAATTATTTTTTTTTCCCCCTGCAATGGTGTTATTTAAGGAATCAGCTCTCTGGGAGGTGTTTGAAACTGGAGACCTCAGTAAATGAGAGATTTGCCATTGAGGGAAAAGTGTTGGGTGTGAGGCTGAGCAGAAATGTGGGTGAATAACACAAATGTCAGGGGTTTGGGGCAAGAGAGGGAAAGGAAACAATGACGTTTTAAAGCCATTCTGTAATTCAGCAGAACTTTGAGAGACAGGAAAAAAAAAAGCAGGAATAAGGTTTGAACTGTGATCTACTGGAATATTGGAACATTGCTGGAACACTGGTGCTTCCTCCAACAGGTCCATGTCCCTCCTGTGGGGACACAGAGCAGGATACAGCACCTGGTCCTGCTAAACCTCCTGAGATCCCATGGAATTCCCTGCTATTCCAGCTGGATCCAGGGATTTACTGTTAAATACATGAGATCCCATGGAATTCCCTGCTATTCCACCTGGATCCAGGGATTTACTGTTAAATACATGAGATCCCATGGAATTCCCTGCTATTCCACCTGGATCCAAGGATTTATTAATGAGATCCCATGGAATTCCCTGCTATTCCACCTGGATCCAGGGATTTATTAATGAGATCCCATGGAATTCCCTGCTACTCCACCTGGATCCAAGGATTTACTGTTCAATACACCCTGCAGAATTCCAGGATGGCTGGGCAGGATTCTCTCTGCCCTTCCAGCAGCGCTGTGGGCAGGTGGGTGCCTGGAATTCTCAGAATCTGTTGGAATTCCCTGTGCTGTCCCTCCCAGCCGAGGGGGTCTGTGCTGCAGAGCAGGAGCAGCTGCTGCCCCTGGGGAAGGAGGTGCTGTGGGAAGGGAATTTGGCAGAGAAGGAAGGGAAGAAGCAGGGAAAGATGAAGCAGAGTTGTTTATTGGGGGTGTGGAATCTGTGTAATCCATGGATGGATGAATACAGGATTGGATATTCCTGCTGGATATCCTGCTGGATATTCCTCAGGGTTTTTCAATTGCTGCTTCCAAGTTAAGGAGTTTGTGGGTTTTGTTTTTTTGTGGAAAAGTTTTTCTCTGAGCAGAGGATTGAGGATGTATTTCCCCCCGCTGGGATGTCACTGTCTGGTGGCTGCTGCAGGAGGGACATCCTGCCCAGAGCTGCTAAATTCAGTTATTCCAGTGGCTCTCAGTATTCCCAGGATTTGTGCCTGTGCCAGGAGATCCTGGAGCCTCCTGGGTCTCTGTGAGAGCCTCGTGCTGGTATCAGACAGGAGCTGCTGTTGCTTTTTCTCTGCTGTAGGGAGGAGGTTTTCCTTTGCTGCCTTGGGATGGTTTCCCACCCAGTTTTGCTTTTCCTGGGTTGAAGGGGGCTGGAGGAGTGGAGCAGTGGCTTGGTGATAAAAGGTGTTATCTGTAAGTGCAGTGTTCCTGGCACTCAGCTTTGGGATGAGGCAATGAAAGGAAAATTAGGGGAAAAAAAACATGATCAGGATGTGGAAAAAGCTCCATGTGGACACCGTAAGATGGAGAGCAGTCCCTTGCTGGATTCTTTTTCATGGAAAAATTCCTATAGCAGCAAAACCGCTGCTTTTAGTTTTCTTCTGCACTTATTCCCCAGCTGGGAGCTTTCAGGCACTGCACATGTAGTGAAAATTAGAAGAATCAACTCCTTCCCAATACAATTTCCTTCCTTTAGGAGCCAAAAATTGTAAAATAAGGCTCTTAAGTCCTGGTGGAGCAGCCTTTTAGCTTTGGAGGCTTCAAAGCAGAAGTTCAGCTTGGGCCATGGCTGCTGAGCCCAGGGGAGTTTTCCTGGCTGAACATCACAGCATCCAGCTTCTCCCTCTGAAGTTTAGAGAAACATTTCCTCTTCCTGGTTTAAGAGGGGCTGGAGCATCTGGTGGTATCACAAAAAATCATCTCTGCCCTAGAAGAATTCCTAATAAATGGAGAGTTCTTCTGAAGAGGAAGAGATGGGACAGGATGAAGTGTTTTGGTCAGAGGTGGGCTGACTTCCTGACTGTTTGCAGCCTGGAGGATCAGCCCCTTGTCCCCAAAAATGAAGAATTTGGTAATTATAAACAATTACAGTGTACATTATAGTATTTTTATATATAGTATTTATATTATATAGTATTTTTATAATATATATATAGTATTTATATAATATACATATAGTATTCTAGTAGGAGCTGGGGAAAAAAGAGTCTATTAGTGTTACTCAGTATTTTGAATTTCTGAGGAATATCTGAAGACTTATTTAAGGCTCTTGGCTTAATGTTTCAAAAGCCACCTGTAATTTTGGAATCAAATTTTTGTGGGTAACCTACTAAAATCTCTTGCCCTATGAACCTATTTCAGTAGAGGAGTATTTCCATATCATCTTTAATATATTTCTTCAAGCTGTGGATGTGTTGTGATGCTTTCCTCAGTGAGTATTAATGGAGAAATATTTGTCTGGAAGTCCTTCTGGTTTCACCTTTTGTTCATGCAGATGTTTTACCTCAGTTTAGGCTGTGAGAGATAATCTGTCACACGCTTTACTTGCCAGCTTTGTGTAGCACTTTGTAGATTCCTTTGGAGATTTGTCTGTCATGTTTTCTGTGTTTTAGCACGAGGAAATTCAACATGAAGTTAGGAGGACTTGGCCTGTATCAGACAGAGCAGCTGCTGTGGTGGAAGGCAGGCACAGAGATGAGAGAAGTGTTTTGCTGAGGTGAATGGTTAATATGCTTCTGTGGTAATAAAGGGCTTATTTATGCTGCATTAATATTTGGTACCACTGCTGTCTGCTTTAATGTTTAATCTCTCTGCTGAAAGCACTGAGAACCCCTTTTCAGCACTGTGGTTTTTGCTGTGCTGGGAGGGACAGGGCAGGTTTTCCTGAGCCTGGAGAGCTCGGGGAGGGCTCTGGGGCTGGGGTTTGGCACCTCCAGTGCAGCCCAGCTGTGGCTCCTGGGCACTGCTGGAGCCTCATCCCAGCTCCTCTCCTGCAGGAACAGCCCTTGGGATCACACAGGGGAGCAGGAGCAAGTCTCACACTGCACCATGGATCAGTCACGGGCTTGGGGATGGATTTTGCTGCCCTGCACAGGTGCAGGGGTGTCCTCTGCTCTGTGGGTGCTGGGAGAGGGGGAACAGTCCTTGGATCAGCTGGGGCTGCTGCCCAGGGAGCTGGGATGGGCTGGAATCTGCAGGCTTTGGGATGGAATTCCAGTTCTGTGCCTGCAGGGTTGTTGGGATTCCTTCTGCTCATACTGAAATCCCAGCCCTGTGCCTGCAGGGTTTTTGGGATCATCCTTTCTGCTCATGCTAAAATCCCAGCCCTGTGCCTGCAAGGTTTCTGGGATCCTTTCTGCTCCTTTTGCTGACATCCCAGCCCTGTGCATGCAGGATTTTTGGGATCATTTCTACTCCCCATGCTAAAATCCCAGTTTTGTGTCCACAGAGTTTTTGAGATCCCTTCTGCTCATGTTGAAATCCCAGCTTGGTGCCTGCAGAGTTTTTGGGATCCTTTCTGCTCCCCATGCTGAAATCTCAGTTTAGTGTCTGCAAGGTTTTTGGGATCCTTTCTGTTCCCCATGCTGAAATCTCAGCTTAGTGTCTGCAGAATTTTTTGGATCCTTTCTGTTCCCCATGCTGAAATCCCAGCCCTGTGCCTGCAGGGTTTTGGGATCACTTCTGCCCAACTCTCAGTGCTGGGCAGAGTGGATGGAGCAGCCCAGTGGACAAGGACCTGAAGCACCTGAATGTGAGCCCAGGTGGCCAAAATGCTGGTGGCACCTGGCCTGCATCAAAACCAGTGTGGGCAGCAGGAGCAGGGAAGTGTTTGTCCCTCTGTGTTCCAATTTTGCTTCAAAAAGTAAAATTTGGTTTTGGAAATAGCACTGGTGAGACCCCACCTCAATTCCTGTCTCCAGTTCTGGGCACATCCCTGCAAGAAGGACATTGAGGGACAGGAGGGTGTCCAGGGAATGGGCTGGAACATCNGGCTGGAGAATTCCTGATGGAGATGGGAAAGGGCTCAGCCTGGAGAAAAGGGGGATCAGGGGGGACCTTGTGGCTCTCCCTGACAGGAGGGGACACCCAGGGAGGATTTGGGATCTTATCCCAGGGAACAGGGACAGGAGGAGAGGGAACAGCCTCAGGGGAGGCTCAGGGTGGACATCAGCAGGAATTTCCCCATGGAAAGGGTGAATAAACACTGGAAGGAACTCCCAGGGAGATTTGGAGTCCCCATCCCTGGAGGTGTCCCAGGAATGCCTGGACATTCTGGGTGACAAGGTGGGATCAGCCCCAGGTCAGACTGGGGGGTGGGAGTTTGTGACTGTGTCATTTTCCTTGGAGTGACATCCTTCCTCCACACTTTGATTACTGTGACTGTAGTTTTCTCAAACATTTACATTTCAATCAAACCTTCCCTGTATTTTTGGCTTCCACATCAGAACTCTGTGGCTGGTTAGGTTTGGGGAAGCACCTGCAGTAATTTGGTTACTGATAATCCTCACAGAATGAAATCAGTCTTGCAGAAATGTTCAGTGACAGAAATCCCTCTCCTTTCATCACTGCCTGGTTGTGTTTCCAGGGCTGCTTTTCCTCTGTGTTTCCCTATTTGGACAGGACTGGGCAAAAATTCGTGTGTTGAACTACATTTAGTAAATTTACAATCAATACAAACTCATCATTAAGAGACTTTACTTTTTCCTTGCTTTAACTGTATTAAACTCTGCACATTTACCTGTGTTGAACCTCAGTGCCTGCTTCCCTTGCCAGAGGGACTTTGCATTCCGTGACAGGGCTCAAATA
Organism: Buphagus erythrorhynchus; assembly: GCA_013400855.1. NCBI lineage: Eukaryota > Metazoa > Chordata > Aves > Passeriformes > Sturnidae > Buphagus > Buphagus erythrorhynchus. The sequence goes on from VZTT01051819.1 coordinate 23,254, forward strand.
TTTGTTCTTTAGGAATTGGGTGGACTCCATTTGGACTTGCCATTTAGTTTGTAATACCAAGAGAACTCGATTTTAAAGACTAATCAGGCAGTTGTGAATTTAGTTCTACCTTGGTGCTTCAGCTGTTGGGCACTGATGGGGATCTTTCCTTTAAGAAAAATAGGAAAAAAAACCAATTCTTCTTTCTAGGGTCTTGAATCTGTGAAAAAGCTCCCCATTTCTTGGGTCTATTGGCATAGATTGCTTTTAGGAACTGGGAATGAGGGAAAAGCTGCCACAGAACAGAGAGGAACTGGAAAAACTTGGTAAGAGGGTTGTTTCTCCCTTACATTATTTCCAAGCCTTCTGAGCAGGATTTAAGGTGGCACCTGAAAAAGATATAATGTGATTAAAATCTTACAATGCTGTTAAAAAGCAGTTTGCACCTGGCATTTAAAGAACAAAAGAAGAGAGCCTGGGATTAAAAAGAAGTGAGGTAAGGGAGAGCAGGGAGCCCAGCAATAATCAGGTGTTTGTTTGGGTGCTTTTACAGCAAATCCCAGGATGGGCCAGGTTGGGGGGGTTCCCCTGGTCCCCCCTCCCTGCTCAGGCAGGGTGGTGGTGCAGGATCGTGTCCAGAGGGTGGAAAATCCCAGAGAGGGAGATCCCAGGAGCTGGAGTCTTAAACGAGCTGGCAAAACTCCAAACTCAGCAAGCCCAGCTGTGCTGGAGGCATGGGACGTGTCTTTAAGGTGTCCTGAAAATGTGGGAATTCAGACCTGCCAGAACCACAGACAATAAAGCTGATTATCCCAGAAACCATTAAATTTCCTCAGAGGAGGGTGAGGAGAGCCTTCAGCCTCCTTGTGATTTAAGCTGCATGCTCAGAGCCCTTTGCCATGAGCTGCTTCTGGATGTCTGCTCAAGAGGGGTGAAGTAGTTGGGTATTTTTAGCTCTTTTCCCTGCCTGTGGTTTTTATATGCTAATCTGTTTGTTTCTTTCCAGCCTTTGGAATATTCATTCCACAACATCTAAAATTTGACACCTGCTGTAGCTTGTATTATCACTTTCACCCTCAGAAACCTAGAAATTATTAAGGTGGAGTAATTGCTATCCTATTATATAATAACTACTTTAATCCAGCAATCATAACGTGATTTGAAATGAACCCTTTTGTGCCATTGATTTTGGAATAATTACTGTTATATTGTACTTCTGCAAGAGTTATTCTCAGTTAACCACTTGAAAATAATACGCTCTACTTATTGAAAAAAATAAATCTGATTATCCCCCAAAGCTCGATGTTCTTTCTACATCTGTGCCTCAATTGTCTGCTGGTGACCTGAGATGCTCAGACAGGCTCCTTTCTGTAACTACTCCAGGAAATATCCATGGGCCAAATAGCTCCTTCCAAGCAGCCTTTTTTAGTGGGGCTTTTTCCCTCTGAACCAGGGATGTGGCCACTGTTCAACCCTGGTGGGCTTGGGAGTTGTTTAGTCAGGAAAGAGTGATAAAGACTCAAGGAAGATACAGGATTTTTTTTCCCCCCCTTTCCTGCCTCCTGAGTCTGATTTTCGTTTGTCCCTATATACATAAAAATTTCTAATAAAACCATCAAATTTGCTCAAATGAGGCTTTGTCCCTTTGAGGCAAGGCTTATCTGGAAGGAGGTGTTGTCCATGTTTAAAAATATGAAGAAAAATATCCCGTGGCTGTTGGTTATTCATAGGAGCATCCCCATTTTCCTTTGTCCTTCTGAACTTCTAAGTTCTTGCTGGGAGAGGGTTCATGTAGGGAAAAAATGGAAAAATTGTACATTCTCAGCTTTTTCTGATTTCATGGAAGCTGTGGTGTGGCCTCTTCCCTCCTGTGTTGCAGGATGGAGAGGAGGGAAGATGTTTGACCATTTATTTCCTTTGTATCTTTGCTTGCTGGGAGAGCAGGGATGAGTTTGGCTCCTTTAGTTATTGACAAACCTTTGTTGAAAACATCATAGGTGTGACATTTTCTATCTGAAAGCTGATGAAACGCTGATAATTTTAAAAAATCAGAGTGGAAACAATGACAAAACTCTTAACATTTTCCTGAAACATGCATTTATTTGGGGCTAATACCCAGAATGAGTGAGCAGCTCTTTGGGAAGATCCAAACTGAAATCCCAGCTGCTCTTTACGAGTCCCCCTTGCAGTGGCTGCAGGGATATTTGTTAAAAAGAGATTTGAGTTTTCCAGCTTTGCTTCTACGTGGACAGGATTGTTGCATCTTTTCAGGGCTGCTCTTTTCAGTGAGCTCCAGAATATGGGTCAGCAAACTTGAGAGCACATGAGCAGGCTGATAAAACAGAAGTGAAAGACTCACTAACGTGTCAGGTATTGATGTTGCTGCAAGCTTTCCCTTGTCTGCCTCTCTGTGAGTAAATAATTCACCAGGCTCCTGTTAGTCCTCGTGGTGATACTGAAGGATTTTTTCACTGATTTATGAATTTCGTCTGGGAGGAGTTTTCAGTGATTTCAGAGCTGTGTGTGTTCCTTGGGTCTGTCCAGTTTTGCATAAGTTGTTTTTCTCACTTTTTCAAGGTGTGCAGATCTGCTGTTGGCTCCTCCTGAAAGGTCAGGCTGGAAATTCCAGTGGCTGAGCAAAATACAGCACATTTTAAAGTACAGCTCCAATTGTTATTGAAATGGGAGGTCAACCTTGATTGAAGGTGCCAGGGAAATGCTGATGGACTGAGGAATCCTCTCACTTGTGCTTTTCCCCCTGCATGTAACAAAGAAAACAATATTAATCTCATCCAAACCCATAATTCTTTCATAGACCCACACTTCCACCCTTATTGCTGCAGCCCTGGGGTGATGTTTTTGGGAGGTTCCCCCATCAATTTGGGATCCATGGAGTGCTGGCATTCCCACCCAGCCCATGGGAAGCTCACAGTGGCTGCTCCCCATCCCGTGCTGGTGGCTCTGTCCCCCTGGAATGTGCTCAGTGGCTCGGGGGAGGGTCCCCAAGGCTTTTCCATGTTCGTCCTGTTTATCCCTGCGTGGCCCAGCTCGCAGCCAGGGTATTTATAGCTGGGATGTTGGATGTTCCCGAGGCCATGGCTGATTCCTTCGGGCTCCAGGAGACTTCTCCTGGTTTTTGTGCTCCAGGCACAGCTCCCTGAGTCAGTGCCAGCCTTCCCCTGGTGTTTGCAGTGGATTTTCCTTTGAAATATGCATTGCCCTTTGGGTTTTGTGTAGGATCAGCACCTCCTGTGTCTGGCATCCTGAGGAAGCTGAAGGAATGGCTCCTTTTGGATCATCATTCCCTTGTTTCTTTCCCAAAGCCCTTCCATTGAATTAACCATGGGATTATTTATAGCAGCCCTTTCAAGCCAGGTCAGCTCCAGTGCTCGGGAATTGTTCAGAGCTGCTGGGAATCCGTGTTGTGGGAATTCTCTGGAACTGGGAGAGCTGGGAAGCACAGGGATATCTGTCCTCGAGGGCTCCCCTAAAGCCAACCCCTGGCATGGAGAAAATCCCTCTTTGGCATGTCCTCACTGAGCCTTCCTGCTGGATTTTCTGCTTTTTTTTCCAATGGAAAGAGCTGCAGATTTCCTCATGGAAATTTTTTGGGTTTCAGGGTATTTTTCCCCCTAAAAAAATACATCCATGAAGTGAAAGTGTTTGGGCCAAAGGGGTTTATTTGTGTTCAGGATTTAATTTAAAATCATGTTTGTTGAGTGTTCACATGAAGACAATGAGTTCAAACTTCAGTGCACACTCTGGAAGCCAAGCTTTACATTCTGTTTTCCTTTTGTCAAATCCCCACTAATTTCCTTGACTTTAATCACTATTGCAGTCCATTCCTTGGGTTTTATTTCACTTGTTAGGAGAAGGAGAAAACCAGTTTTCCATTTCCCATGAAAATTGTGGCAAATAGGCTTTAGGATAAGTAATTCCTTCTTTTTCCATGGACAAATAGGAAGAGGTTGATGTATTCAGGCTTTTACTCTTCTTTTTTGCTTTATTTTCTTTTTGACTTTATCCTGATACTTCCTTTCTCTTTACCTACCAGAACTTTGGAATTTTTTCTGTTAGTGCCAACATCTTTAGGCTCAAGTTTAACCAAAATTAAGTGTTAATTAAGTGTTAATTAAAGACCCACCGAGGCCCAACCTTGATGAAAGAAGCTGTTGGTGACCAGGGAGGACCAGGGCCCTCAGGGCAGTGGGAATTGATGATTTTTGGCCAGGACAGGTTCCACCAGCCCATCTCCACCTTTGAAATGCACTGCTTTCCTCATCCCAAATCCTGGAATTCCATTCATCAGCCTCCTGTACCTCGCCCAAATTTTGTTCTCCAGCAGTGCCCAGAAGCATCCATGGAATAATCACGTTCAAAATTCATTGCTTTGTATTTTTAACTTCAACCCTAAAATGCTGAGACAGCTCAATGTGTCCAGAGCCACTTCCTGAATCCCAATCATTCCAACATCTGACCCATGACTTGGTCAGCATTTATCTCTCCAATGTTTTTGCAAGGAAAAGTTGTCTCTAACACCATTCCAGGCAAGGTTTACAAGGTTTCATGATTAAAAATGCATTTTTATGCTGTTTCCAAAACACCACTTTCATTTTATTGCTAAAGTGGTATAAATTCCACGGTGAGCACTGTATGAAATGCTATTTATAGAAGAAATAAATGTAGCTGCAGCCTTGTGCTGGGGTTTGCTGGCTCGAGATGAGCTGTATTTTATACCTGGCAATTATGCACAGAAAAGCAAGAGGATAAAAAATGCAGTTTGAAATGATTGTGGGGTTTGTGTGGCCCTGTGGAACATCAAACAGCGGCTGGTGAGACCCACCAGGATGATCTGGACTAAAAAAAAATCAGGGTGGCAGTAACAAATTGTCCCTTTCTGCTGCCTCTGGAATTCAGTGCACCGTTATTGCTGGAATGGGGATTCCAGGGGATGCAGCAGCTGCTGCCTTTGCTGGGAATGTGAGGAAACAGCCATTCCTGGAATGTCTTGGGATGTGGAGCTCTGAGTCAAGTTTCCACCTTGGTCCTGTCCCCTGAGCACATGGAATCACCTGAGGAGAGGAAACAGCCTCAGCCTGCCCCAGATTAGGTGGGACAGAAGGAAAAATTCCTCTTGTCCAGCCCTGGCACAGCTGCCCAGGGCAGGGGTGGAATCCCCATCCCTGGAGGGATGGAAAAGCCACCAGGATGTGGCACTTGGGGACAGGGGTTGGTGTTTGGTCAGCTCTTCCCACCCAAATGAATCCATGATTTCCTCAGCAAACCAGGATTTTGCTCCAAGGAACGCTTAATTCCAGCAGGATTATTCTCAGGTCAGGGCTGCAGGAGATAAAACACTTCTGTCCCAAGGGGATATTTTATTTCCTTCCACCTTAGGTTCAGGATTTGCTGCTGAACCAAAGCATTTGGCACTTAGTGACAATTTCCTTTATAATTTAAAGGATTTTTCTTTATATGTGGCAACATATCCATCTTTTTCACGTCTTCAGTGAAACCACACAACATCCAGAGCACTTGAGAGCAATTTCAATTTAAAATCACTTTCTTAAGTGAAATCATGCAACAGCCAGAGCAATTTAAAGTGAGTAGGTTTGGGAGTTACTGGGCAAAGACTTGTATGGTTTAATAGAGGTTAGCAAAGAAAAGAACTTAATTTTGGGTGATTTCTTGCAAATCTTAAAATGATATTTTGAATAAGCTCAGGAAAACCATGCCTTTATCTTTCTCATCAGTATATTAATATACAGAATTATATCTGTGTGTGTATATATAATATATATCAGTATATTAAAAACTAAGACTGAAATAAAATTAATATAACTGATACAAATAAACAGGTGAGGAGTCAGTGCTGTCCCAGGGGGTGCTGGTGCTGAGTGGGGACTCAGGGTCACTTTGCTGGCCCAGGTGACCTGATTTTTGTCACTTAATTAAGGCTTAATTTAATGGTATTAGTTGGGTTTGTGGTGTTTTTTGAGAAATTAATGGTTGTAGTGTAGATGTGTAAATAAATACAGGCAGCACTTTGCACCTCATCCTCAATTTAAAATAAAAATGGGAAAAACCTATTAAAAAAAAATCCCTTAGTACACCCAAGGAACAAGACCCCAGGCTGAACACTGTTTTTCATTTAAAAATTATTTTCCTGTTGTTCTTGCTCAGTTAATATGTTTTTTATGATGCTGCACTTGAGAAATCAAAGAAATCAAAGGTTTGGGAATGTGTGCAGTGTGTGGGGAGCAGCCCTGCCCCAAGAGCAGCACCCAGCTGTCCGAGGAGTTCCACTGCAACCAGGTTTTATTTTAATGTGCAAAACGTGACATCATGTGTGAAGGAAGGCTCTAAAAGCAAATTAAACGATGGCAGCTGCTTTTTTAGTCACTTAATGCACAAAGTAACTATTTTTACATGTCTGGTTCAAGGAGAAGTATCTATTAAAGTGCAGTTCTCTCTTTTTTGGCTAAAAAAAAGAAATAATCTTTAATCCAATGGCAGATTTGTTGCAAAAAAAGAAAAACCATGGAGGTCAGGTGTGGAAAAATCCCTGTGGAGAGGATGGGTGAGAAAGTTCCATGGAAGTCAGGTGGCAACGACTTCAGGCCAGTAAATCCCCTGTTCAACTCCCCAAACTCGCCTGTCAAAGCCTTGAACCTAATTTTCTGACCACATGTTTAATGCAAAAATAAATCTCTCTTCAGAGAATAGCAAACTTGCCAGACTGAGTTAGACACATGCAGCTGGGCCAGACTGGGTCAATATTTAATAAGCTGGCACCAGATTTTTGGTCTAGTTTGATTTTTTTTTAAATTTAATTTTTAATTTTATTTTTTCCTGCTATAAAAAGCCCCCAACCCCCCATCCTGTTGTGTGAGAAAAGAGGAGAATTGAGGATCGAGTACTTTGCAAATTTTTACATGTTTTAGGATTGCCTGTGCTGAAAAGGATCTTGATGTCAGGAATTTGTTCAAACTTCTCTCAGCTGCTTAAAACAGGAGTAATCTCTGATAAAATTTGGAGGAACATCTGTTATCTGTTCTTTGGTCACTGAAAAAACTGATTTTATTTTTTTTATATTTAAACTTTTGGGATCCTGATGAAGCACAAATTATGCTGCCTTCAAATGGAGCTATTTTAGTGCAAAAAAAAAAAAAAAAATCCTGATTAGAAGGGAATGCAGCCCCTGGGACTGCTGAGTGGAAAATTCAGATATTGGACAGGCAGCCTGGGACTTTTCAGAGTGGGATAAATGCAGCTGTAGCATCTGAGGGGAGAAGCCAATGGTTATTTACTGCTGGCCTGGATTTATCTGGGGTGTTTCCCTGTGAATTGGCCTCGACACGTGTGTTATTTTTAAATAGCTCCCAGGGCGTTTGGGATGTGGAGAAAATGGGGAGGATGATCAAATTAAAAGTGAAGCTGTGACATAAAGTGAATAAATGTTAGGATTGGGTGACATAGCCATAAATAAGTGCTGGTAATTCCTCCTGCCATGATCCTTACAGATATTTTACCCAGCTCTCCTGAGAAGCTGTTACAAGTTCCCTGGAGTGTGGTTCAGTGCAGGCTGTCAAGAGCTTTCCTTTTTTATTCTGCCATTTATATTTACTGGATTTCTGGGGTTTTCTCATTTTACACAGAAGAGGAAAATACACAAAATACTTGGTTTGGGAAGGCTGCTGAGGTGCAAAGCGTGGCCTCAACGTGTGGCAGAGGGATGAACTTTTAATCAGGGGGTTTGTTGGATCCCAGAAATCTGGGATTTTTGATCTTTCTGGCACTGACCCCCAGGAGAACACTGCTTTTGACCTGAGGCCTTGGAGAAGGCTCCAAATTTGAGTGATGGAGTTAAAATCACGGGTGTGTAGTGAAATAGAAGTGTGTGATTTCACATGGTGAAGGGTTTGGAGTTTGGGGTTTTTAATATATAGTAATGGGTATGGGACAAGATGGGGATTTTGGGAGGTGTCTCTGTCTTCTTCTTCCTTCCTCTCCATGATTTCAGGCAGCAGTTCTTGGTTGGACAGTCATTGCTGCACTGTGGGTCACAGGAGTTTGGTTATTGGGTCAAAAGTATAAATAATATAGGTGTTAATTCTCTATTGGACTGTTCAGCTTTAAAAGCCCTTGTAACCAGCTGGGTTCAGCTCCATTTTGCTCACTTTTAGCTGGTGGCTGGAAGTGCTGCAGAACTCTCTGCACTTTAAACAACATTTAATAAACAACCAAGCCCAAACACGAGAAAATTCATCTTTGTGTTTTTACTCCTGACCCTGAGTGAGGACAGAAGAAAATGAAGACAAGGCACTGATTAAATGGTGCAGTTACCCCATTTCCATCTGGGTATGAGTTTTCCTCACCAGAAGTGGTGCCAGCCTTTGGCCCAGCTGCCCAGGGAGTGGTGTCCCCGTTCCTGGAGGGATCCAAAAGCCACCAGGAGGTGGCACTTGGGGACATGGGGCACTGGTGGCCTTGGCAGCACTGGGAATGGTTGGATTTGATGCTTTTGGAGATTTTTTTTCCCAACTTTTCTAAGTGATGCTGTGGTTTTGCTCTGTGTCCCTTCCTCAGGGACAGCTGGCTGCACCTCAGGGGGAAAATGGATAATTATTATTTTTCTGCAGTTATAGTGGGGATGAACATTTAATTTATAAATTCCAGCCTGTGGCCAAGCTCCATGCAAGGAACAGGATTTAAAAAAAGGAGTAATTATGTTCTCTAATGGCTGAAATCCTTCTCTGGAGCCTTGTCTGTAACTTTTGAAATTGGGATTTTCTTCCTAAATTCTTGGAGGAGAAATTGGAATTGTTGAGGAATCTTGGGTTGGGAGCTAAGCCAATATTGGATATTCATTAGGTCAAGCCTCCAATTATTCAGGAAGAGAAGGAAACACCAGAACCTCCTGAATATTTCTGTGGTTTTTGTGGCATGAATTAATGATCATGTGAAAAGTCTCCTTTTCTTTTTTTTTTTTTTTGTGGAAGCTTGCATGTGTATTTTTGTGGGTGACAGATGTTGGAACAAATTTTTGAAGGGGTGAAAATACAAAATATCTTGGCTTAATTTCCAGAATTGGTCAGCTTGGTGTGAGTTTTTCTGCTTTTTCAGCCCTCAGTGGTAAATGTGCATTTTGGGGCTCTAAAGTATTGTGGAGAGAAGGGAAGAATGCACTGAGAAATTGAAACTATATTGCAAATCTTATCTGGATGGAACAGAATTATTCACTCTGACACAGCAGAAAATGCAGAGATATCACCTCAGGATGTGTGATTAAGCTGAGGTATTTTTCATCACAATATCTTGTTTTTTGATGGAGTACAAGCAATCAGAAATTGCTCTGTATTTTGTAAACAGCTGCATTTCCTATTCCACGCTTTTGTTCTGCAATATTTTTAAGATCACAGGCTTTTTACAACATAGAATACTAAGAATAGTTGTTTTTTTTTTTTTTTTTTTTTTTTTTGCTGCATTTGTGAGATTTCTCCCCTCTCAAAACCACACAACTCAATTTTCTATCAGAGCCATTTAAGTCACAAATGAAGACTGATCCTCTGTCTGAACTCCCCTTCTGGTGAGCTACGACGTGGGGCTGGCACAATCTGTTCCTCAAACTGGGAGAAGCTGGAGAACAAGGCTTGGTTTGATGCAAAATCCAGCAGGGTGCCACTGTGGATTGCTGGAATCATTTTAATTTTGTGATGCTAATGAGTCTTCTCCCTCATCCCAGGCTTTATTTGGTGGGAGAGCTGGAAATGAAGGCAAGCAGATATTGGAATTACCAGGGCAATCAGGCTTCAGAATCACCACCCAGCAGAGGATTTTATTTCAGCAGTGAACAGGGAATATTCAGGACAGTGGCATTGATATTTTTGCTTTGAGACAGGTTCAAATTAACCAGTTCTAGGCATGTGAGAAAGTGAAAATCACAGACCCAGAGCATTTGCTTCACCCCAGATGGTGAATTGCAAGCTCAGGGTAGGATTCTTACAGATATTTAGGCTCCTTCCATCTGAAAACTTTTGGGATTGGGAGCTTAATACGGATTTTTGTTGTTGTGTTTGTCTTGCAGGAATTTTTTATGTACCTGAGTGAAAGAAAACTTTGTGAGTCCACAGGCTCCGAGCAAAACAAAGACTTCTAGGGACAGAAAAATGGCAATTTAAACCAGAACTCACATCTGTGGATGTAACAGCTCTGTCACTTGTGTGGGGTTCTGTTGTTTCCTTTTTTTCTGTTTTATTTCCCTGCTCAGGGTGCAGATGGGGAGAAGTGTGGTTATTTCTGGCAGTGCCTGTGTGGATCCTTCCCAGAGAGCAGCGAGGAGAGGCTGAGATGGGACAGGGAGGGTTGAGGGCCAGGCTTTGTTCTCCCTGGCTTTTAGGAGTCACTTGCAATATGTGATTATATTTCCTCTCCTACAACTTTGAAACTACTCTGGGCACTGCATTTTTATTTTTATTTCTCCTTTTACTCCAGTCGTGTTCTTGGAGTGCTTGACTACTTTTTTTTTTATTTTTTTTCCCCTTCATTTATTTTTCTGGAAATGGTTCAAAAGACATTTGGAGGAGTTAATGAGACAATTTGCAATTTATCTTGGTGGTTTTTTTTTTTCCTTTTGGGGGCGATCCAAAGCCATTTGGAGGCAATAGAATGGTCTCATTGACTCTGAGGAGCTATGGGTGAGGCCCTTGATGAGAATTGTTGTGAGTCTATTGACAATTAGGTGATGTCTCCATATGTGAAATGATAAAATACAAGTGTAAATGTTATAGCTCAGAATGTTTTAGTGCTGCTTTGCAGCTCTGTTTTTGCAGCATGCTGCAGTTACTCTGGTGGGGCCAAAACAGTGTTTGGGTGCAGGAACCACTTTAAAACAACCAGAGGGTGCAGAATGATCAAAACTGGTCCCAATAAAAAGAGAAAAATAAGAAAGGAAGATCAAACCCAGGTTTATTATTCCAGTGGGGGTGTTGGAAATGGGGGGAACAAGGCTCCTTTTGGGTCAGTGTGGGTTGTAAGGCCCCTGTGGAGTGATGCTTAATGCACATTAATTATACATTAACACATTTCTGTGATGCCAGAGCAGAGGGTAAATATGGATATGAGGGAGAAGCTGAGATAAAAGACAAGTGGAGAGGAGAATTGAAGTTGGTCTCCCTGGTAAACAAGGCTGAAAGTCACCCCCTGTGTTTGCTGAAGGGGAGGAGGGAGGTGGCTGCTTGTAGCTGTGTCAATATTGGCACATTAAAAATGGAAAATAAAGCAGAACTGGGCTGGAGGTGTTTCCCTCTGGGTGTCCAGGTGTGCTGCTGAGGAGTTTTGGGTGGGTTCACCCCTGGGTGCTGCCCTGGCACACAGCAGTGAGCCCAGTGCAGATCCAGGTGTGCCTTCCCAGCCTTTCTGGAGCAGCAGCATCTCAGGAGAGGTGGCTGCAGGGCCAGGGCCACTCCCTGGGAGCTGCTCCAGACCCAGATTCTGGACCAGCCCATCCCTCCTTTCCCAGGCAGCAGCCCCAGGGATGCACAGCTCTGCTGGGGCGAGCCAGGTCAGGAAGGTGCTGCAGCATCCTCCATGAGCAGAGCCTGGAAACGCCCCCAGACAGGAATTTTCTCAAAGTGCTGCTGGTTTATTTTCCAGGCTGGCTTTGCTCCAATCTCAAGTGGCTGTAGTTGCAATTTTTCTTCAGTCTCGTTAATAATTTCTCATTATTTCTTTAACTGACAAAGCAATCGAGGTTTGGGGATGTTATGTCTACACTTGGGCTTCTTTATTCATAGAATCATGGAATGGTTTGGGTTGGATGGGATCTTACAGCCCATCCAGTGCCACCCCTGCCATGGGCAGAGACACCTTCCACCATCCCAGGTTGCTCCAATCTCTGTCCAGCCTGGCTTTGAACTCTAAACTTTTAATTTTGGGGTCAATCCATAGAAGCTTGGTTATCTTTCACTTAATAAAAGTGGGGTGGAGGCAGATGTGAGCCCCCCACCCTTGTGCATGTATCAAGTGTTTGGTCCTTTCTCTTTGTGCTAAGCTCTGTATTTCTCTGCAGAGCTGAGTGCAGCCAGCTCACCCTCCTATCACAAACCTGAAGTTTGTCAGAAATACAAGAAATTACTCTCCTGATAAATTTCCACCCTCTTCCCCCCCCAAAGTAGCATCCAGTAGCTGACTAATATCTGGCTGTGGGAAGTATGGATTCTTTATGGCACCTCAGGGGGCTGCTTAAACAGCTTTATCAGATAATTACAGTGCTGGAAACAATGTGTGATGTGAGCTGTGCTGTGGGGATTTGGGATGCACCCCATTTCCCAGGCTCTCAGCATTAATATCTTCCCTTCCCTCGTCCTTTCCAGGCAGCACAGGCTGAGCTGGAGCAGATGGAGGTGCCTTGTCCCTTTAGTCCCAGCCCAAATCCCAGACCTGCTGCTGGTCCCCTGTCACTCTGAGGAAAGCTCTGTGCCACAAGCTCCTCTGGGCTCTGCTCCAGCCCTTGGGAAGGGTCATCCCTGCCTCCTCCAGGGACATCTGACAGGATCAGAGGGAGGGATTGAGTGGTGGGTGGCACATCTGTAGCCAGGGAAGGCTTTGGTGGAGTTCTGCACCCTCAGTGCTGGATCAGGGAGATGGAATAAAAGCTCAGGGTCCTTTTTGAATACAATCCACTTATTTCCATGGAGAGTTTTGGGTTTGGGATACAAACCACGTGGCTCCTGAGCAGCCTCAGGGACACTGCTTCATTCTGGGAAGGCTGAGTCACAGTTCCTAAATACTCCAAGTTAATATTAACAATAAGGGGGGCAGAAGCAGCAGGGAAGGAGCTGAAAGCCTGAGAAGCTGTGTCTCAAAACTTTTCAGGCTGGTACCATAAATCCTTGTAGGATCAACCAGTCTGTATTAGAGGGCCTGAAATCCAACCTTAAATTAAATGCTTGGCTGAAGGATTTAAACCTTCTGCTGTAGAACTCCCCAGGGGCTGGAAAGCTTCCAAGGAGGTGGAAGAAGTGGACAGGGACCTTTCACCACCCTCTGCAGCCACTCTTTGCTCCTGTGAGCCCTCCCTGGGACTGAGCCAGGTGGGAAGGTTTTGTCAGGCAGGTTCCAGGGTGATGAACTTTTGTAGGATATTCCTTATTTTTGGCACATCAAAGGCCTCTGAGAACAGAAAACGATGCTAATCATGTGTTTGTGCACTCAGAAATATCAACTCACCGACTTGCAGAGCCAGAAGATGGAGGAAAACTTGGAGGAGCGAAATATAAAATTCTCTTCCATCATCAAAGCAGCAGCATCAAGCCATGACCTCTCTGTGTTCAGACACGCTGCAAGCCAGAAGCAGAATTTAAATGGGCCTGGCCTCCTTGCTGCTGAAAAAGGGAGAGAAAAACAAGTGAAAAATTACTTTTACCAACTTTCCAAACCCAGCTCAAAGCTGCTCTGTGGACAAGTGTAGGCAGGGATTGCTTTTTGCTGATTTTTGCCTCTGACCTCCACATACCTGCACCAGGTGTCCAACATCTGAAAACACCTCAGAACCTCCTCAGTGCCACCTCAGCCTCCTGAGACTACCCAAGCACACCTTCTGCAAGGGGATAGTTCATTTCTTTTCTGAAAACAATCACAGCTTCTCCAGGGATTTTGTAGGAGCCATGTATTTGATGTTTAAACTAGAAACTCCTCCTAGAGATGCCAAGCTGGTGACAACTTGAATTTCTTGGCAGACTCTCCAAGGACGTTGTGTGGGCTCTCTGCTGGGAGTTCCAAGTGTCACTTGTCTCCACAGCTGCACTTGGACATGTCCCCTGACATGGAAATGATGAGCCACAAACTGTCCCATCAGTCTGTCTGAACATTTCACATCACAGGCTGCTCAGCCCGTGATCTGCCCACAGAACAAAATCCCAGGGTTTCGTGGTATGGACAGTCATTTCCTGCTAGGTGTATAATTAATTTTAGTCAGGTCGGGCTGTATTCCTTATATAACAGCTTAGCCTAGAAAAAAAATAAATTATTTAATATTTTTGCACCTTCTATGAAGTTAATGAATTAATTCAAGTGGGTGTTTTATTACAGCACAAGACATTCGGCTGTGATTAGGCATCATGATTATGATGTTAAATAAATGTACTTAAGCTGTTTGGACATCAGGAAATTTGGAAATTGAGTGTTCCTGTATATCATTCCCATAGGCCTGGATTATTCTTGTTAGTCACATTTAGATATAAATACATATATAAAAAATACATAATATATAAAATAATGGGATTCTTTGTCAATCCCAGTCAATTCCAGCAGCTGTATAAAGATTTATAAAGATTTTTTTTTTTAATATATCCAACTAATTTTAGGACTTAATTTCTACTCTGAAAGTGTCCTTGAAGCACTGACTACACAATTTACAAAGCTCATCAGGAAAGAACCTGGCACAGACCATCCTTCCTGTGAGAAGCCCTCAAAAGTGAGGGATTTTTCTCTCTCTGTCCAAATCTGTGTCCTACCCCAAAATGTTTTGTGAAGTTAAGTTTTTTTTTATAAAATCAAGGAGATAAATCAAATTTAGGATAGCAGTGGCTGGCATGACCTTTCATTTGGGGAAAATGGTTGAGCTTCCAGTCCTCATTTTTGAAAAGCCTGGAGTTATTTTCCTTGGGGAAGGACAAATGTTCAGTCGCACATCATCAAATATTGAATGCATTTGCTGCTTATGTAAAAGAGCGTTTTAGCCTGGTGAGAGAGAGGAGATTAGAACAAGCAGGCTGCATCCCTAAATTCAATTGTTTTCCTGGGAGATGCCACTCAGCCTGGCAAGAGATTGACACCGTGTCAGCTCTGGTTCTCTCAAATTGCCCTCAAACGAGGTGCCCTCTAAATCCGTCCCCGGAAACCGCGGCGATGGAATCAGGGAATTAAATTTCTGGGAAAGTCTTATCCCAGTGCAGGGAGCCCTTTCCAATGGGATCACCTGTCTGAACATTAAATTAAGCAATCTCCCCTCCCCAGAGCTCTGAGGAGTGTCGGAAGGGGCCGGCAGCGAATTTTCTGCTCCCTCTGGAGGGAAATTTTGCTTTT
>VZTT01051821.1:3540-14184 GCA_013400855.1 Buphagus erythrorhynchus
TCATGCTCGCTGCTGAAACATGACTACAGCCTACTTTAGCAGCAGATCTGTGTGCAACTGGGGAGTGGCAGTGAGAACAGGGAAATCAAGTCCCCCCCTTCCTTTCAGCGATAAAAGCCTCAGGATAAAATGTCTGTAAAGCCGAGTGCTACTGAATGAGCCATTCGGAGGAGTGGAAGCAGGCTAGGATTGAAGTCTAGTATTTATCTCTTTTTACAGCAGATTTGTGAGTGTTTGCCCTGGAAAGAGGAGAGGCTTCAGAAGGCATCAGTGTTTACAAACCACAGTGTTAAGAGCTGAAGTGTTAACGCCTTTCTGTGGTTCTGTGTTGTCTTTGTAAAAAGTACAGTAACTTCTGTTGGCAGATAAATGTTCACTACATCCATTTCACTACTTGTGGGGAAGCTATTAGTAATAACAAGGAGGTGTCTGTTCCTCATAACATTTCTCTGGATTAAAGTAAGGTATGCCAATTCCAAACTACTTTTTCAGGCACACATAATCCACTTCAGTAACTTTAATTAATTTTCTCCTTGTAAATAAGTACCACTAGCAATAGCTAAGATGTTGATACGATCCTTTTATGATCTTTCTCATCACATACAATTTGTACACAATTGTAATTATTATTATTACACAGCCCTTTACAATAATTGTATATGGTATAGGTATATGCTAGTATATGTATGATGTTGTTACAATAATGTATTATGTAACAATGTATTAATGTATATAAAGTGTTGTATAAGTAAATAGTAAATATTAGTGGATATATATATTATTTGATACATATATGCACAAGGCAGTGATGGGTACTTTGACACAGAGTATCCCAGTTTGAGGCACATATGAATAAAAATTTGAGAAATAAGAAAAAGGAGCTATGGTAAAGATATTCTATCAATATCCAAATT
This sequence comes from Buphagus erythrorhynchus, assembly GCA_013400855.1. Lineage (NCBI taxonomy): Eukaryota > Metazoa > Chordata > Aves > Passeriformes > Sturnidae > Buphagus > Buphagus erythrorhynchus. The sequence continues at coordinate 4,455 of VZTT01051821.1, forward strand.
TTTAATGATAAAGTATTTTTGAGGACAAGTTAGGATGAAACTACACGAGAAAAGAAAACAGTAATCAACAATCAAGCTATATTTTCTTTTCTTTCTCCCTAAGAATAACTTTGATTTTTCTGTATTCAGATAGATTCCAACCTATTCAGGAACTGTCACAAGACCACTTGTCATTCATGGGGAGATATAACGGAACTTACATATGTATATTCAGTAAATGGAACAGGACCATCTGATATTGCCAGTATATCAGCACCTTCTATTTCATTTGGATGCAATTAATCTGGAAGGATGGCAAGGTCCAAAGAATACAAATTTCCCTAGTTTTACACAGCAGAAATAGATGCAATTTACTGGAATAGTGGCCTCATTTATGTGGGACAGACCTTCTAGTTGGAGATTCCAAGCTCCCCAACACTTTCATTTCACCAAGCTTCCAATAGGGTATATTTTTCTATTTTCTGTGCTGGAGTTACATGAGCTGTGAACTGCAGGTGTAGTGACACAGGGTGCACAGCCTCTGCAGTTGAGCAAGGAGAATTGCAGGATATTTATGAAAAGATTGGAGTGACATATGCAGGAGGACAAGATGGTGGATGTGTAAAAAGGAACAAACACACTGAAGATACGAGAGGCAAAGAAGGTCATCTTCAAAACACTCCTTGTCAACAACACACAGAGAGGGCAACCACAAGGTCCCCAGCTCCAGTGGAGTTATCATCCAGTTTCAGATCCATGTGGTGGCTCTGAATGGCTTAGAAGTTCCTCACTCTCTGGATTTGTTTTCTGCAATGACTGCAATCACAGGGATGGTGGCTTGAAAAGCTGCTCAGCTGCTGAGTGACATACCTACCAGGATGCCTCTGTTGAGTGTTGCAACTTCCTAGTGCTACCCTCAGCTGCTGACAGCTGTTGCTGGCACTAGCCAATACTCAGGCATAAATAAATGTCTTTTACTGTCTGCATGAGGTATTCAAACACAAAAAAGGCCAGGTAACTCCCTAGCCTATAAAGCTGCTATGAATATATTGACATTTAACTATTGTGACTTAATCAAGATTTGTAAATACATTAGAATGAGCAAGTGATACACTCAGTGTCAATTAAAACAGGAGGATGACACAGCACTGAGCTGATACTAGCCAAAGATATTTCTTTCTGATCTGAAAACCACACCTATCTACTGCTGATCCTTGGGGCACATTATTTCCATACGCTCAAACAATTAGAGATACCCTTCTGAATGATGTTTATCTAACACTGCTTTCTTCACAGTAAAGACTGTTAATGCAGCAGTTGAGCAACTCCAGGAAGGCACAGTTATCCTGAGATAATCAGGAGCCTGAGGGCTCAGAGGCAGTCATCTGTGTTCTCTGCCCCAATTTCATCGGTATATTAAATTAAAAAAAAACCCTTCTGTGTTAACACATCATGAAGGTCAAACATTGCATTGCAAAGAAGGGTGGAAATACAAAAATAGGATTCCCTGAACAATTCTAACTAAATGTTTACATGTATATAGGCACAGTGCATTATCCCAAATATTATTATGTTGTCACTGAAAACCCTTTAGACTGCAGACAAATTATTAGGAAACTGATGCATCAAAATGGTGCATTTTCTCTTTTGCCTACATGTATAAGTTTATGAATTGTGTGGGTAAGCAAATAACCAAATCAATTTCACTTTGGAGTTGTATTTAAAAATATTCTTTGAATTTTGTAATTCGCTTACATATTATGCTATTGCTTATATGGGAGGGTAGAACTAAAGTTCATCTTACAATTTCCATGTAACTACATGGAACCTGTTTTATGTGATACTGGTACCAAACCACAGGACACCGAGTATATAACATGTTTTTAATTGTCTTTCAGGGAAATGGTAGTTTCTATATAGGTTCAGCTGGCAAGCTTTTTGCCACTGATATACTCTGAAAGAAAATGGGGCTGAGATTTATTAGTTGTGTTTAGGATTCCTAATTATGGACTAAGCTGCCGTGGACATATACTAGCAAACCTGGAACAGGCTGTAACAAGCTGATAGACATCTCTATGACAGAATGGTTCATGACTCTGTTGTGCACAGGTAGCTTATTATAGAGCATTAAAAAATATATCCCCAGAGTGGAACTTGGACAAATACACGCTCAGCTTTTTATCATGGGTGTCACGTATGTGGCAAGGAGTCATGACTGACTGCCCTCTCTACATCGTCATCTGAGAGAGCCATCTAATCACACTTCAGCTAGATGAGCAAAAATGTGTACAGAAAATTCTGAGAATTACTGGCCCTGTGACTTGTTGGCACTCAGTGTTGTCTGTACCGTAAGTACTGTGGGCAGTTGTGTTCACTTTCTGGAGTCTGTGTGCCTTCATGAACAGCCTTAACCATGCACTGAATATTTCTGGGAACTAAAATACAATGTTATGCCTGAAACAGGGCAGGTACAGGGAGAGTAGGAAATGGGCTAACTTGGGAAGGCCTGAAGCACCTCAGAATTTCTTTTATAAAAGGAAGGATTACCCCCTGAGGACTTTTCTTCCATTAATGAATGCCATAGACAGAAAAAAAAATCACTTAAATGATAAAAAGCAATTCACAAGAACTGGCTATAAAATGACTGTTATCTACAAGGCACTGCTCTTTCTCTGAATCTACTGTTATGTACCAGAATTGTTAAATAACAAGGTACTAATCTAAGAGTGTTTTCAGGCAAAAAAAGCTACACTCCTCTCTTTATAACACTGAAGGAGCATAAAAAAATACAGTAAGAGTAAATGCTGATCTCTGAGCATACATTTCAGTATTGTAGCGAATGAAAGGAAATGTAAATACCATTTTGAAGTTGATTATATCATACAACTCCACCCTAGAACTAACTTGAAGTCTTTGAACTACTATGTTAAAGCAAAAAGGGAGACAAAAGATAAAAAGAAGGGGAAAAGGAAAACTTGCTATTTTATAAAATAATAGGATTCTGTAGAATAAAGGATAGACACAATTATAGGAGTTACAGAAAGACAGCATGAAACCCATTACTTGAATTCATTGTGGCCTCACTGGGGTCTGAAACATACAATTTGATGATTTTTTAAGGAAAAATGGAAAAGGAAAAATGTAGAAAACAACAAAAATTAGGAAAAGCAGGGACGAAAACTAACAATTCAGGTGGCAACACAAACAAATTGTTAAAACAAATCAGAATTTTTATTTTATGTTAAAATTAATTATCATCATTAAAATTATGGCTCTATGTCTTCCTTAATTTGAATTGAATTTGGAAATGCCAGACTGGGCACACAAACAGGCTCCACAACTAGCGCAGCCTGTGGAGTATCACCTTAGCATGTGAAACACAGCACCAGGGCAACACGAATATCATTTTCACAGAAGGAAATGCAACACCAGGGCAACAGCTTCCATTCTGTCCCTATCTTTGGTAGTGATTCACAGGCCTCCTCTACACCAGCCTTCTTTGCATGTTAAAATCCTGTCTGGAGTTCAAATTTTATGCTGCTTGAGGTTGAAATAGAAGATTCTGTGTAGTGCAGAGGCAATTAAAAAGTCTTGGGTCTTCTGAATTTCTAAGAAAGAGAGAGGACAGCATTTTCATTTCAAACGCATGTTTTTATTGATAAAAAGTGAATAAAACAACAAAGATATCTCATGTGAATATGATATTATGAAATCTTCAATTTGAAGTTCAACAGAACTGCATAGTACAACAGAAGCAAAATGAAAGTATTCATAAAATAAATCTATTGCCCAGATCTTGTATTCAGACGTTCAGAACAGTTAAGAAATAAGAAGGGATTTGAACCCCTGAGTCCTTCTAAAGGTGACAGTAGAAAGGGACAAATAGGTTATAGGCCTATTAGCTGATAAACCACCTGAAAGTAGGGCTAAGGTGAAGCAAACAAGCTGCAGAGTATGATGAGAGGAGGCAGAGTGGGGCATCACCACGTCTCTGCACAAGTCTGATGCCATTGATTATCACTGCACCCATACGACCCGAAAAAACATCCAAATTTTTCCAGATCAGACTGTGAACCATGGCCTGTGCTGGATGTAACATCTTATCTGGAGATGGTTTGAATATATGCACTTACTCAAAATCAATATTTTCCTGTTTTTACACTGGTTACTTAGAGGATATAAAATATCACTAAAATATTTTCTTCTAACTATAATAGATACCATTGGATTAGTGGTAAACACTTTAATGAAATTACTATTTCAGAGGTTTGCAATTTAGGGACTTTTTAAGAAAGGAGTAAAACAAAGAAATTTTTATCAGCTAAAAAACCTGCAACGCATTAATATTGAAGAAAAAAAAAAAAGGAAAAAAATCAACCTGCTTTTTGGCTAGCTTTAAAAGGCAAGGAATATGTTTACTCCTTGCTGTAGACTTTAACTATACTCATTAAGACCTCTCTCATGATTGTAGTTTCAGCAACAGTTTCCATGGCCAGAGGAAAGATATGGTAGAACAAGGCCACATATACAGAGAAAGCTAAGAAGAAAATGATCTAGCAAAATTAGGAAATAAATTCTCCTTTCTGTGTTGTACATTTTGTTTTTCTAACCAAATTGATTACCAAAACTAATGAACTACTAATGTAAACAATTATTTTCCCATGAATGCTTTTGGCCCATTGTGTTAATTAAGGCTTGATTCTGAAGTGAACAGAAACAAAAAAGAAGCAATGAAAAGTCACTTCTATATCTATATGTCAGCGTAAATTGCTGTATTAATTGGGATATAATTTGGCTGCTAGGGAAAGCAGGACAAAAACCTGGAGTATTTTTAGGCCTGTCATTGTTAAATATATTTGTTCCCGTCTTAATATTGACATGAACCAGAAGTGAATATATATTTTAAATGCAAGTATTACTAAATGTTGCACATCCCTCAAGGGCTGAATTTAGGTCCTGGTATAAAGCTCATTAAAATCAACAGGAACCTTTCTTCTGTTTCCAGCAGTCAGAATCTGGATATAAATGAGTATGCTAAAAACAAGTAGAAATGAAAAAGGAAAAAATAATCAAAGAACAAAAGAAGGGTACAAGAGTTAAAATGTTGTTACTGACATTCAGTTATAATTATAAACATGTTTTTACCAAGTAAAAATTCTGTACTTTCATGTTCTCATAAAGCATAGTGAAAAGTACTCATTTTTCCCATACTTGTTAGCACTACCACTATGGACCCAGTGCTATCTTTGATCAGCCTGTTCTATTTTCCTCAATGCATTATTCTAAAATATCTGGTAATGGGGTGAAGAAGGACATTCTTGGGAATAGTGCAGAATTATAAATGAGGAAACTGTTAGTTTACAACTTTATAGTGACACACTGTGATCAGTCATCACAATGCCATTGCACACAGCCCTTTTATGGAAGACTTTGAAGAACTACCCAGGTATCAGAGCAGCTGGTGATTCACAAGGTAGTAGCTTCCTTTCTGCGTCGGGCGCTGCTAGAAGTGTCCTGGAAAAACAGGGAAGTAAAGCTTCTGAAGCTCTGAAACTGTGAAAAGGTGTGCGTGACTTTTGGCTTTTTTTGAGAGAAATAGTCACCCATATCCTGGACAGATTTCCCTCCAGGTAATTACATTCCTTCTCTAGTTTAAAATACATACATTATTCCTCATTTACACTTTTAAAGCACTTATGTTGCTGTGACAATCTTGTTCCTTATCTGATGAGCTGGTTGTCCAAAGCAATTTGAAAGATCTTTTCCACAGAGGATAAAATAAAGTAGGCTTTTCCTTTTACCAAATGAATCCTTATTTTTAAGAGTTTGAATTCTAGAGCTCGGGACATTTTCTTGAATCCCTCTGCAATTCAGAGGACTGTGCTTTCACAACAGCTATGTTGTGAAACAGCTATCCCTTGCTTTATCTGAAGTAACTGTAGTGCTACAGTGAAAAGTAGTCTCTCAAAGACAGAAGAAAATCGATTAAAAAATTAGACCCCTGTAAATAAATGCTGACATTTACAATTTAAATTGCAGTAGCATCCATTGCTTGTTCTTTCCCAGCTTAAAAAAACAAAGGTAAATTTTGCTCCTCAAAGCAGTTATCACAGGGTAGGGAAGGAGACAAATCACAAGATAAAGGGACGACTATATTGTATGGACAAATAATAGGATTTTGGCCAAGGATAAGGAAAAGGGTTAGTTCAGTAAGAGATTTTGGCAGATAAATTGAGGACTCGTGGAGCATCACTTAGAGATAAGAAAAAGCATTAACTAAAGATAGTTTAGAGGAGGAAGAGGAGCAAAGTACCAGAATTTTCCTTAACAATGAGGTAAATGTACAGAAAGTGAAAAAAAAGTTGAGAAAAAAATCTTCATACTAAGTTTCAGTCAAGCTTGTGATTAAACCAATGTTTAAACAACTTTGATTAGCAAAATGCAATACATCAAGAGGATGCAATGAAGAGACATTAAGAAGAACTGCACAATAGAAGCTATGTCTGAAGGGAAGATGATGAAGGAGTAGAACTGATAATCATCAGGTGAAAAACCTCAGGCTGAAGCTGTATCAACAGATACAAAGACACAGAGAAATTGCATTGAGTCTGGAGGGGAAGACACATCCCTGAAACATCTCAAGGTTCTATCCAGACAGACAGGTATTCCCACTCTGTGTGACTAAATCTTCTGAGTATGGAGAAATAACAAATGAAAATCATGTTGAATGATACAGAATGAAAAAAAATATCTCACATACCTATGTCTCAAAAATATGTTATTTTTCTTTAGTGTTGACGAAGTTTTCTCTTTATTGCTCTCATGATCCAAAGCACATTCTGATCTAGTAACCATTCTCTTGCTGGAATAGCCGAGTTGTAGAGCTAAGAATTGATCCCTTTCAGTTCATTCCCCTTAAAAAATGAGAAATTTGCTTCCCCTCTGAAAGCAAAGCATCCTCTTAGGATTTACCAAATGGCACTTCTTTTCCCTTCAGGACAAATTTCTAGAAAAGCTCATAGCTAGCTGGCATGCAGGCAGCTCTGTATTCCCTGGCACCACATACCCATTTAACTTTAGAGTTTGCTGGCACAAGCCAGCTCTGCATTCTGTCCCAGAGATGGCTGTGTTTCAGCAGTAATGAAACTGCAATACACATAGTGCCACATTCTTCACTCCAAGACCCATGCAGTCCCAGTGAAAACAACGCAGGCAAAGTTAGGAAAATTACATGGAGGAGACCAAAGGCTGTCCTGCCAAGCTTTTATCAAAGAATCATTTTAAAAAATATTACTTTGTTTTCCCCAAATAATATATTGACCCCCACCTTAGTCCCCCACTAATTCCACTGAACTGTCAGTATTTTCCTCCTCATCTTCCTTTAGACGGGATCTTCTGTGTTCTCTTGTTCCTCACATGAGCCATGACATTATCAGATGGCTCATTGTGTTAGAGATAAGCAGACTGAACTACCTCCAGCTAAGCACTGGTCATTGAAATAAAAGGGTTTTGAAGTACATGCAGGCAACTGGTAAATTGGGAGACAGAGATTACAGCACAAAGGATGAGTGCTACAGTGCTTTTGAAAGGTGAAGAAGAAACATCTATTTGATGTTAAGATTCATGTGCATAAGCTGGTCTCTACTGCTTTTTGTTCAGTAAACAGGCGGCTGAGTATTTGACCTCCTTCTTTTAAAAATTCCAGATCAATGCCGGGCACAGCCAGGCCCACTAAAGCAAGCTGATGTATCTGTGTTGTTCCTATTCAACACAACAGGACTGCAGCCATATTCCCCTCATTTCACCCACATTCCTGGTTCTCTGGGGAGTTGCTCTATCATAGAGAAACCTCAGCACTTGTTCAGCTGCTTCAGTAACCATCAGTGATTAGGCACGGAGAAACTCTGAGCAAGCTGAGCAGAACAAGCCTTGCGAAGTACCAGGTGAGTATGCTTAACAAGCACACCAATTGCTATTTGCCAGTCATACTGATATGAGTAAAGCTGGTATAAGAATTGTGCTGAGGATTAGCTGGATGATTCATAGGAAAATCCAAAATTAAGGGCCCAATTTGCATTCAAACTATGTGGCTGAGAGAGCTGGGGAGGGGGAACACTTGGTCTCTTGCTTAGAATGAATCCTAATTGCCTATTTCTTCTGGTTACAGTGATCAATCTTCAAACATGTCTATATTAAGCAAAGCATATGTTTATATATGTGTATACACACTTCTTGTAAAATACTAAGTTCCAAATACCCCTTCATGAAACTCAAAACACCAGGACCTGCTCACAGAGATTTACTCAACACTCCCAAAGGCCACCTTCCTCTTTTCTTATACTATAGCAAAGAAGAGGATTTGCCCCAGAGCCTATAAAACACAGAACAATTAAAGGTGCACTGTAAAATACTATTACATTAGTGTCATGTATCTGTTCCTGGAACACTGCAAGTTTTTTGTGATTAACCTAGTTCACTGAAGAAAGTTGTGAGGGCTGAGGATATATATCTTTGTTCTTTTCCTCTGAATATTTCTGGATGTTGATAATATCTAGTGACAGAAAAAAATAAGAACACAAGTATTTTTCTGTCTGGTGGGCTAATATGCTACACAGCTAATAACTGCATGAAATGCTCTTCTGATTTTCACTCGAAAGGCTGTATTTCACCTATTCATCTCATTAATGATTTTTGTCCTGCATAGGATGCCTTGCTGAGAAAGGACTGGTTTCTATGGACTTGATTTCTCACAACCAGAACTCTCTTGTATTATCCATCATTTACAGGGATTCATTATCAAAGGAGTGCATATGGGTTTAAGCTGTAAAACACCAAGAGATTTGTCTGGACTTTGGAAGAGATTTTATTATGTTCAGGATTTCGGAGCAACACTGTAGAAGAAAAATATTTTTTGAAGTGCATCGCTTTCTGGATGCCCTGTATCTCGATGAAGTCTTCCCTACCAAGGTCAGTTCATTTCACTGGTCGTCCTTTGACCCTGCTCTGAGCTTTAGCATCTCCCACAGAATCGCTTGAAGTCAGTCATATGGTCTCCCTTTTCTAACTCTGTCCCACAAGCAGAAAGCCTCTGCTTCCTCCACACCCACTCTCCTTGCCAGAAGCCTCACTGCAACTTCCTGTCAGTTTTATACACTCTTGTGTAAGTGTGGAAGTGCCGGGGACTTCCTGAGCACAAGTTTTATCTGAAAGCACCACGTTGACTATTCGCTTACTAAGTGTTTCCTAGAAACACAAATGCTCATTTATTTTTAATTTTTATCAGCTAAACCCTTCATAACTGGAAAATATGAGTGACACTCGGGGGGGGGGGAAGTGATTTACATATTTTAGGACTAAAATAACAGAAAAGCTAATACCGTAATTTTTTGCAGGCATTGGGAATCCTGCTTTGTATAGACAAGACTAATGATAGACCGCTCACACCCAGCTGCACAATGATCCACATAAAACCAGCAGCATGCGGCATCTCGGAAACACCCTTCACCAGCGGATCGCAACACCCTTTTAGAAATGCAAGAAATACTGCTCTAGGATTTACTTTTCCAGCTCTTTACGTTCTTAATTAACTTCAGGCAACCTCGGCGTGCTTTCGGCGAATCTTTGAGCTGTGACTCAGCCGCAGCTCGCACCTGGAGCGCACAGACCTCGGGCACAGGGCCGCCGCTCCCTCACGGCCGCCCGGCCCCCCCGGCGCCCCCTCAGCACCGGGCCGGGGTGGGGCGGGGCGGCC
>VZTT01051821.1:14565-31248 GCA_013400855.1 Buphagus erythrorhynchus
GGACGGCCGCGGGGAGGGGCGGGTGACGCCCGGCTCGGCCCCGCTGCGGGCGGGGAAGGGGACGGTGCCCGGCGGCCGCCCGCGTTGTCAGCGGGAAGTCCGAGCCGAGCCCCACCTAGTCCGGCCGCGGGAGAGAAGCCGCTCGCTCTTTCCGGCCGGTGTGTGGGGGCGAGGCGGGGGGGCCAGGCCGGGCGCGGCCGGCCGGGGCAGCCCGCCGCGGCTTGTGCCTGGGGTGGCCACGAGTGGGACAAGTAGACAGCGCGATGGCTTGCGAGTTCCCTTCCTGCTTATCACAAAATGAAAAGGAAATGACAGGGATGTTCACCTCGTCTAAACACCCCACCATCACCCATGTCAAAGCAAATGGAAGAATTTGACTGACACTTCTTGCACCAAACCCGTCTCATGAGCCTGAGATCCTTGTACCCTTCTACGTGCGTTGGTGAAGAAGTGGTGGAAGGCAAACAAAGTTTGCAGAGGGGAGAATAAAACCAAATCTGACTGTTCTCGCATTGGCCCTAGATTACAAAAGAGAATGAGAAACCAAGATTTTCTGCGGAAAAAAAGTACCGTGCTTTTACTCCCATTTCCATTTTGAAGGCATGGTTTATGCTGCTCAGGGTAAACGAAACAAAAAAAGGAAAGTCTTTCTCTATACTGCTTTGGGGTGCAATAGTAAGATAGTACAGTTACAAGAGAGGGCAAGTCAGAGATGCCCAGCCTGAAAATCATGTAGATCATGTATGTGTTCTTGCATTTAGATGTTTTGATTAGTATAATTGTAATTTTCCACATATAACAACTACATCTTACCCCAGGATGAGATGTGTAGACAGTGTATGACAGACTTTTCAGTACTCTTTCACAGTGAAGTATATGTTGAAATTACTGTTATAAGAAAAGGAGACAAATAACACTCTTCCTTTCCATGAGTTATAATTAAAAGGCAATGAAGCAATCATGTTGCCTTTAAGAATAACCATGCAAAAACAGCTGTATTTCCCTTTGGAAAGAGTCTCTTCTCTCTATGAAAAACTTTGAACATTATTTAAGTTATTACCTTTTGGATTACTTGCCTCTGTATTAAAATCACAAGCTTTTGGGAGGGGAAAAGACCCAACCAAACTTGGTAGAGTTGAGTCTTTTCATTTTTATTATTCATTCCATCTTTTTTTACTCTTGCTCAAAATCTATCCTGTAGACTTCATTCTAGATAAAAATGAACTGAATGAATAGTGAGGGATACTTGTACTATTCACATTAAAGGCTTTGCAGAAATAAACTTTAACTAATTAGATGAGATGATTTATTCCTTTGGTACCTCTGTGTTTTCAGGGATGCTTCTTGTCGTGATATGAGCTACTTCAGGTTTGACTTAGAGCTGTAGTGTAAAACTATATTATTATCTGTACCCAAGAAACTGAGTTTGGAATTACACTCTGCAGTATAAGTGCCGTGTATCTTTCTTGCAGCAAAGATGGTCATACTTGGAGCACCTGTCTGCCTGGGGTGAAATAATCTGCAAAACAGAGTTGAAAGACCAAAAAAAAAATCAGACCAGAACTTTTATATGAGGGGAAAAACCCAGCAGTCTTTTTACTGTCTATACCTGTGCTTCTGTAACTATATATGTGCACCAGTTAAGTTTTCTGAGTGGAATTAAAATTGTGCTATTTTGTTCCAAAGCTCTCCTGTAGGACAGTTCATCAAAAATAAATCTGAAGTGAGCCATGACAGCTCTTTTTGTTCTGTGCCAGTTTTTGCAGAGTAAAAACCAACTGTCTTTTTAATTGAGAGCCTTTCTGGAGCAGAGGCAAACAGATGGGAATCTAGGTGAGGGCCTACAAAAGGAGAAAGAAATTGCTTCTATGGCTGAGGAAGGAAGTGTGCTGAAGGCTACATTGTAGCTTGTGATCTCACAGTTAGTAAATGTGACAGGGAACTAAAATAAACAGTTGTCCACCTATCATCTGGGATGTGGGAAGTGCAAGAGTCACAGAAGTACTTGAGTACTTGATGCTTACTGCTACCGTGCCAATCCTGTCATGCACAGAGCTCTGCTAGCTGCTCAGGGTTAGGTACAGAGAGGTGCTCTTAAGGATAAGAATATCTTACCGATAAAAACAGGTCCTCTTGTCCTTGGATGTATGCTGAGAGGGTGGGCGGATCCTTTATGAACTGGCCTTTCTAAGTAATGCTTAGATGACTTTCAGATACCTAGCTGACATTTGAGAGTGCTCATCAGGTTAGGCTCAAGTTGTAAGTTTTAATCAAAATTGCTCTTTTCATAAAACAGATCCCTCAGCATAAGCTGTGGACAGAAGTCTGTGTTTAGCTTGTGGTTGTGAATGCTGCCACTCCTTTACCTCAGAACAAATCCGAAAGCAGACCGAAGTGCACTGTGTGGTGTCAGTGTGCTAAATCCCTGCTGAGTTGGGGCAGGCTTCTGCTGTGTTCTATTGCATCTAGGTCAGGTAGAGGGATATTTTAGACAGCCTTCTTGTTCAGAGAGATTAAAGGAGTATCTACAGTAACTACACCTTCCTATTTCAAGGCAAACTTTGTTTTCCTGCTCAGATGTGGTTAAGATGGTCTGTTTCTATTCTTCTTGCATAAAGCAGGGGAAAAAAAGAAATGCTTTTGTACTTTAATGCCATTAATAGACCTGTTTTCAGGTTGTCTGAGTTTTCAAAGTTGCTTAACAGTTGAGTGTATTAGATCTTTAGTACCTTAGAGCATCTAATGTATGGCTTTTTCCTTAAGGCCTGTCATCCATGAGGCAACTGGGTGAGACACGCATAGTAGAAGTAATATTTTGATGAAGTTATGGCAGTTTGCTTGTAGTAGGCAAATGCTCTTTGGAGTAAGTCAAAAGACCTTGTCTACTGGTATAGACTGTTTCTTCATGAAGCATTTGAATGAGGTTACCTTCAAAAGTAGCAGTAGGTTATGGCTTGAAACTCTTATCTCTCTAGCTTTATAATGTGTAAAGAAACACTGGGCAACTAAAACTGAAAAAGGTTTTTATTTTTATGTGCGCCTGCTCATGCATGCTGTTGTGAGCTCCTGACATAGTACATGTTCCTCTCTTCTAGCAGCAAGGAAAGGTACACTGTCCCAGTCAGCCCTCTATAGTTATTAATCTAAGGACTTGATGTTATTTGAAGTAAATCCCTGCTATGCAACTACAAAAAGAGACTGCCAAGTAAGTCCACATGGTTAGTTCATTCCTGACCACGGGAGGAAGGCTAGACCATAGTGCAGGAGTAGGACAGCCTAGCCCTTCTAGTGGACTGGTATTTGCATCCTGTGGCAGACAAGCAACATCTCATGTTTCTCCCCAGCTTGAAATTCTCTTCAGGAAATCTGTACTTTCTTAGATCACTTCGTATCATTCCTGCAGCTGTTGCAACACAGGAAGCTGCCCTAAATCTGAATGACTTGACCAGGTCTTCTGCGAAAAAGATACTGTGTGCCACTGTTACTCATTCATGAAATAATTTTCAACGTAACCCTAATTGTACAGCTGTGAGAAACCTTACATCATTAAATTTTTGGACAATCTTGAAGACCTGGAACGCGAGAAGAGTTTATTTTCATAACTGAAGACAAAACAAGGCTCTATAGTTAATATTTTTTTCATAGAAACTCAGGAGAATGTGTTCTCTGCATCAAGATTTGTTGACATTGAAGTGACTCTTACTTGCTGTAATTATAGCAGTTATTATTACCTAATTTCAGTAGGTGATCTGGATTAAAGGGAAATTTGTAATTCAGCATTTCTATTAGTATGGTTTACTCTAACTTTTTTTGCCATTAGATAGCAGAAGTTTTTTCTTAAATTAACTTCTTAACTATTGCCCAGATAATGTATGTATCCTAACCTTGTCTTCAGTTAATCTGAAGTAATTTGTGAACACAGATAGTCCCTGCAACTGTTTCTTTTTGTTTCTCTGCATTAGTTGTTTTAGCTTTTGAAGTCTTGTCCTATTTTTCCCACTCACGGTCTGTTTCTGAAACCAACCAATTGTGCCTTCACTTTTTTTTATGTCTGCGGTGAAGAAAAGTTTCTTAAAAGCATGCTTCATATATCAGGGGGAAGCAAAAAAAAACAGTACCACCACGTCTCTGTCAAGGATGAGCCTCAGACACTTGTGAGGTATCTATGTGGAGTTCCAGAGGGGAGGTGCAGGAGATAAGAGGACCTGTTACTAGGAGTGGCACTTCAGCACTACAGAAGTGAAAGTGTTTTTGGTAATTGCAGAGTCAGACCAGCTGCTTTGATTTTTTTTTTTAGAGGTTTCATGTATGGTCGGTATTTTTTATTTGAGATGAAGATAGCATGCTGAACAGTAGTTGGACTGCATCAGAACCTGGATAACAGTGATAGTTAAGTTGTGAAACTGTACAATCCTTGCTTGCAGTTAATCAAACTCTTGTAACATCTTGTCTAATACCTCCCCTAGAAGTGATTTTTTAGAAGGCTAGTGGAAAGTTGCAAACTGTTTCAGAAGGGTAAACTGGAATGCGGACTGGAAGTAATCTCCATTGAAGTGGAAGTTACCTAAAAATCTTACTCTCTGCAATACCGTGTTTAGGACTAGATTGATTTATTTATCAGGTGACAGTTACTGTTGATACTGAGTTGTGGATGCCTGATCATTGGAAATGTTCAAAGTCAGGCTGGATGGGGCCCTGAGCGACCTGATCTAGGGGGTGGCATCCCTGTCTGTGGCTGCTGGAACTACATCATCTTTTAGGTCCCTTTCTACTCAAGCCATTCTATGTGCGTGGCTGTGTCCAGGTGTGTAGGGGGGCAGCCCAACAATGTACAGGAACCTCTTATTATCTTGTAAATGTGAGGCAGTTATGGGGGATTGTTCGAGTTTGTAAGATGCGGTCAGTAACCCTCCTGTGATCTTTCACTATGAAGCTACCTACACGGTAACATTCTGAAAGCTTGATGTACAAATTGACCCATAAACGTCACCTACTTGGCTTCATATGATTGCTTTATGCATAAAATATTGCTGAAGGATTTTCTTTTGGTTGGGAGAGTGTATAAATTAATACAGCTTGCAAAATTTTGACTCTTGCACTTCTGGAGTTGTATTTATATAGTTAGTATGAATAAGGATATATCATACTGTCTTTTTGTACCCTTCTGACTTGTTTAAAATGGAGATTTGATGGGCAGTAGATTTCCCATTCAGGGAATGGTCCTTTTGTTATTTACTGTCTGTTGTTTGTATTGGTAGAAGCATACAGAAAATGCAATGTGTTTTCATGAGTTTTATGATGAGGAGCATCAAAAATGAGTTCGCGGCAAGTGTGAGCTCACCTTCAGAATTCTTACAAATATAATACCAATCCATAGATGAATTTCCAAGGTAGTTTTATATCAACAAGTATACAGTTTGAGATGCCTTGGAATTGTGTTCTTTGTGTGCTGTGAAATGGTACATTCAAAAATCCAACCTCTACCAAGATAAGTTATTTCAGAATGTGCCATGCTTCTAGAAACTGATGCCAAATTGTCATCAAATTGTCACTTGGTGGAATCAAAGAGACTGTAGTAGTCCTGTGGCATCGAGGAGCACTGAAGAGGCAAGAATAGCTGACTGTCATGCTGGAGAATATCACTGTTCCATTTTTCCGATACATCTTTTTTGACTTAGTAGCAGATTAGATGGGATTTCACCAAAGAAGAGACACCCTAGCACTTAAATCTCTGTTGGCATTGAGTAAGTTTGAAGACAAATAGAGAGAAGCTGTGATACTATAATAAGCAAGCACTCATAACTAGTTTTTTCTCTGGATGCCTGGTCTTCAAATATTCTTACTTTTGTGTACAATTTTCTACTTGTTTTTAAATCTGAATACTAGAGAGGGAAGCAAGCATTTCTCAATCATAGCTATGTATACCTGTACTTACTGCATGTCCTTATTTTATTTACCTTTTCATCTTTCTTTATATTTGAGCTTAAATTTTTATATTTGCTTATATCTTTAATTATCCTCTGGTTTTTGTCCTGATCTCTCTAAACCTTTTATTTCAGTAATTGCCCAAAGCTAAATTGAGGTTCAGCCAGAGATGTTGCATAGAAAACTTAAGTGTGGTAGCTCAAATTCTGCAAAGACTGAGGAGTTGAAAAAAAGGTTTTACAATTAAGTGTTTTAGGCCACTCTCTGTGCTTGTTTTTTGCATCCTTTTGATCTGTGTGTTGCTTTTCATCAAACTCTTAAGAGTAATCTCAGAAGAAGAGTGCTGTATCAATGTAAGTAAAAAATAGAGTGAGAAAATAATATTTCATGTGGAGAAAGATCTAGTAGGTTGTTCAGTTTTATGCTTGAAGGAAAAAAAAGTCCTGAAAGGACTTCAAAAGTCCTTGAAGGACAAAAAAGTCCTTCTCCTTTTCTGCTAAAAATCTGAGTCCAGTTTAGCCAGGAAACCGGTGAAGAACCAACATTAAGTGAACATTAGTTTGAACATATACTGCTAATGTAACCAATATTTCGAACAATGTGCAGTCTTGCTAACTAGTTCTGCTTCTAGCCAGAGGCAAGATCTTAAGATGCAGTCTGCAAAAATGTTTTTCAAAGAAAAATGTCAATTTAAAAATATTTGTATTTACAGGTAATGCAATTCTTTACTTAATCTTATTGTTAGACTACTTTTTAAATGAAGTTTGATGCTTTAAGTTTCGCAGAGGAAAGCTAAAGCCTCTTTTCTGAGCTGAATGCTGAATCTGCTGTGGTAGAAGTGAAAATAAGGAACTGTTCACAGACTTGCCTACAGAAGGTTGAAGTCACAGATCACAAGAACCTAAACAGAGTAAGCATTTGGTAAACTGCAGGCACCTTAAGCAATGCAGGAATGAGAGACTGGTTTCCTGAAGGATAAACTTGCTTCACTGGAACAGTCAGGGTCTTTGCCCAAAATACAGATTGTTTTGAGATGCTTGTATTTAATTTGCTGAAAGTTAAACTCTTCAGTGAAAGATTAAGGATGTAGTGGTGATGCTCATTCAAATGCTGTGGTGATTTCACAATCATATTTTGTCATCACCAAAATAATAGATGACTCTTGGAAGACAGACATGGGGATTTTATTTAGAGAGGTCTCCCCATCCAAAACCCTAGAGTCAGTTTTGCATTTCAGTAACCTTTGGACATCTGTTACCTTATCAGAGTGTTTGATTTGTTGTGGGTTGACCCTGGGTGGACATCAGGTGCCCACCAAAGCTGCTCTGTCATTCCATTCCTCAACTATTTGGAGTAGTGTATTGGGTTTGCATGGCCAAGGTTTGGTAGTGTGTAGCCTGTAGGGCCTTATATTCTGTGAGAAGCTGCTAGAAGCTTCCTCCATGTCTGGCAGAGCCAGTCCCTGGTAGCTCCAAAGATGAACATGCCACTAGTCAAAGCTTGGCCAATTAAAAATGGTGGTAATGCCTCTGTGATAACAGATTTAGGGAGAAGAAAGAAAAAAGAAGTTATTGCACAGTCATAATTGCAGCCAGAGAAGAGCAGGGTGAGAACATGTGATAGGAACAACTCTGCAGACACCAAGGTCAGTGGAGAAGGAGGGGCAGGAGGTACTCCAGGCACCAAAGCTGGGATTCCTCTGCAGCCTGTGGTGCAGCCCATGGTGAGGCAGCTGTGCCCCTGCAGCCCATGGAGGAACGTGAGGATGCAGATCCACCTGCAGCACATGGAGGAGACCCACACCAGAGCAGGTGGATTCCTGAGAGGAGACTGTGAACCCATGGGAGGCCCACACTGAAGCAGGCTCCTGCCAGGGACTTACAGACTGATGGAGAGAGCAGCCCACAATGGAGAAGTGTCCTGCTCCTTTGACTCTGTGGGGGACCAATGCTGGAGCAGCCTGTCCTTGAAGGACTGCACCCCATGGAAGAGTGATCCATGCTGCAGCAGTTTGAGGGCATCTGTTGCCCATGGAATGGACTCGTATTGCAGCCATTCGTGGAGAACTGTTGTTTGTGAGATGGACTCACATTGGAGAAATTCATGGTAAGCTATCTTCTGTGGGAGGGAACCCCAGACTGGAGCTGGGGAAGGACTCCTCTCCCTGAGCAATGGGAGAAACAACCTGTGATGTACTGACCATAACACCCATTCCTGTCTCCCTGTGCTGCTGGGGAAGGAGGGAGGGGTGGGGGAAAGATGTTTTAAGGTCTTACTTTACTTCTCATTATCCTGCTCTGATTTTGTTTGTAATAAATTCGGTTAATATCTCTAATTTCAGCCTGTTTTGCCTCTGATTGGATTGGGTGAATGATCTCTTCTGGTCCTTACCTCAACTCATGAACCTTTCATTATATTTTCTCTCCCTTGCTCAGGCCGGAGGGTAGTGATAAAAAGTTTTTGGTGGGTGCCTGGCATCCAGCCAAGGTCAACTCACTACAGGTAAATAAAAAACAGAACAAGGCTTGTGGGTCAAGATAAGGACAGGGAAGATCACTTGCCAGTTGTTGTCATGCAGATAAAACAGACTTAACTTGGGGAAATCAGTTTAATTTCTTGCAAATCATATCAGAGTAGGATTATGAGAAATAAACCCAAATCTTAATAACACCTTCTTCCCAGGCTTTGGGAACTTAGCTCCTACATTTTCTGCCACCTCTCCCTTAGAGGCACAGTGGCGTAGGGAATGGGGGCTACAGTCAGTAGCATGTGCATGTTGTCTCTGCTGCTCCTCCTTCCTTAGTAGGAGGACTCCACACACCCTTTCCCTGCTCCAGCGTGGGGTCTCTCCCATGGGAGATAGTCCTTCACAAACTTCTCCAGTGGAAGTCCCTTCTGGGGATGCAGTCTTTTGGGAACAAACTGCTCCAGCATGTCATTCCCATAGTATTACAGTCTCCTTCAGGTATTTATCCACTCTGGCCTGGGGTGTTCTATGGGCTGCCAGTGGATCCCTCCTCCACTGTGCACTTCCATGGGCTGCAGGGGAATTTCTGCACCAACACATGTAGCACCTCCTCCCCCTCCTTCACTTTACTTTGGGGTTTGCAAAATTGTTGCTCTTGCATATTCTCACTCCTTTCTCTGCTGCTTTGTTCCCCCAGCAGTTGTGCCCTCCAACCTGCTTCTTAAGTATGTTGTCCCAGAGTGCTACTGTTGCTAATGGACTCAGCCTTGGCCTGCAGTGGGTCTGTCCTGGAACCCATCTGGCATTGGATATGGGGAAAGCTTCAGGCAGCTTCTCACAGGAGCCACCTAGCTAACAAAACATTGCCATGCAAACCAAATAAAATTTGACTTCTAGCAGAGTCTTGAGGTATGACAGGTTTCTCCAGAAAATGGCAAGCTTTGAAGATGCAGAGGAACCAAGAATTATGGTCTAAACATGAATTAGAGTGATCTTAAGAAGATTCAAATAGAATCTTGTGGAGACTTGATTAAACAAGCTTAACCCTCATTAATTTGGCAACTCTCTACTAAGGATCTAGTCTATGTAATTGAAAGTGGTGTGGGGATGAGTGTGATTCAAATTCATTTGGTTAAAATATTCAGCTTTTTGTGTAGGTGTCCTCATGGGAGAGGACATGAGCTCAGGCTTGCAAGTGTGAATTCATTACCTTTGGGGTTATGCTCCTAACTTACGGATCTTTCACCTCTTGAAAATTTGTGACCCATTAAATGAGAGTTCTGGGGAGCTAAGGTACATCAGCTGCTCACAGAGCAGATGCAGAGTTATGACAGCTCTCAGCTTTGCATGCAAATATTAGCTAGAATTTGTTTTTTATGGGGGCTGTTGGTTTGTGTTTTGGGTTGGGTTTTTTTTTTGGGGGGGGACATGGGGATGGGGAATTGTTTTACTGGGTGGGATTTTTTCTGTGGGGTTTAGTTTTAATTGGTTGAGGGTTTTTTGTGTTTGGGACTTTTCTTAAAAACCTTCTTCTGAAGCTTGTGGCAGCTTAGTTGCCTAAGGAACACCCAAGTAGTCTGTGCATCTCCATATGGGCAGAGGTGTGAAGGTCAGTGTCTGTAGTTGTCATCTTCTAGTTAAGGTTCACTTGCAGGTTGGACGTTGTCTGCGGAGCAACCATCCCTATGTTCAAAGTGCTACTGCCTTGCTGCCAGAAACAGAACAGAATGTTTTGCCCAAGTTTCACCCTCTTCAGTTAAGCATGTCAGACCTTTTAGAAACTCATGTTCATCAGTGGATTCAACTAATGAAGTTAATTGTGAAAAGAAGCAGTTAAAGTTGCACCTCCATCATTGCACAAGTAGCAAAACCAGGTGGCAAAAAATAGTAGTTGTTGCTGGGTGTCAGTGCATGCCTTTTTCAGGTTACCCTCAAGACAGATGTCTGAAGCTGTAACAAAAGAACCATTGAAGTTAGGTATAATTTGGGTGACTTTGAGTGAGGTTTGTTGCTCATGTTCAAATACCATGTTTCTATTAGGGAAGTGTTGATTGAGAGTCAAAACAGAGTTTTAACATGAGTTGCAATTACTTGGGACTTTGCTGGAATGGTTCAGTTATCATGAAAGAGCTAATTTTATTCCTATTAATGAATGCCAGTAGTGAGTAGTCTCAATTTGCACAGAATCAGTGTCTTTTCAACAGATAAAACTTCTAATCTTAATTAAAATGACGTATGGGAATTTGTAAGACTTGTCTCTGGCTACCAACCTGATTTGTAATAGAATTACTGTAAATCGTACTGTGGAAGGATACTTTGTACATAAAGGGCCTACACTAGCTGCGTTTAAATGGCCAGTAACATAACATCATATAATGTTGAAGAAAATCTTTATATCTGTGTCTTGATGATGTGCTAGTAATCTAAACAAACCTGAATAAAACCCAAACTTCTTATAGTGAAGACAGTACAAGTAATGATACATTGGCATTGGCAAGCTCTGGTGTTGCCAGGGGTGTGTATGATGTGTAGGTTATGGAGAAAAATAACCAGGAGACAAAAGGTGATCCTGGAATTGCAGTTAAACCCAGGATTGGCTTACATCTGTAGAAGGAAACCTGATACAAGGCTTTACTAGTTCAGCAGCCAGTGTCACAATCAAAGTACAGCTAGGATTGCCAGATATTAAGCAGATACCAGATGGAATTTGAGACTAGGTCTTGCTTCTGAAAGAGAAATTAAGATGCCTTTTTCCAAAGAAAAGTATCTTAAGCCAGCTGGCAAGCTTAAAGTAACTTTCAAACTGCACTTACAAAAGAAATACCTTGACTCAAAAAAATTCCATGCCTTACTTGTAGTCCTGCTGGGTTTTACCTTGTTTTGAAGCTTGAAAGGTAAAATTTAGTGTAACAACTGTGGAGGTAAATAAATACTTATATCTGCTTTTAATCAGAAGGATGCATATCAGGTAAAGCATGTTGTGTATACTATGATGTGGCAATTCAATAACTTGGAAAAATTGTAGAGCTAAATACTGATCCTTCTCTGTAATGACAATAGAGCCAAATTCACAGCATCAAATTGCTGTCTCAGTTCTCAGAACTTGCTTTATAGTTGAATATCTAGCTTATGCATAGCAAGATATTGTAACATGGTAATTATGTATTTTCTGAATTTAATATACTTGTAGCATTTTTTAAAATCTGTGTGTTGTTTCTGTTTATTGCCTGCCTGGATTTTCTTTGCAAGCATAAAAACTATTTGCAATTCAGTTTCTTTAGGAATTCTGAGGTTGTAATTTTAACTGTAAGTCTGACTGGTAGGGCATTCACAAACAACTTTCCTGGGGGATGGTGACTATTTGACAGGAATAGGGAGAAAATGAAAAATTGTGGCAAACAGCCTCAAAAAATAAGAATATATCTGATAAATGTTACAAATTCCATTTGGAGCTTAAATAGATTCTATAGCGTAGACTTTATAAGGTACTCCACATTTGAATTGACACATTAGAATTTTTGCACAAAGTTGAAACTTGAACTCAGTAAGTGTTGAAGCATAGCATATTCTTAGTAGCATAAGAAAATTCATTACATCACTTGCTTTGAAAATGCTTTTTATATTTTGTGTGAATCTACTGCAAGTTGTGCATGATTGCTAATCTCTCACATCAGGAAACTTCCATCTTGAGATATCAGTGACTTTAAGTAGGGAGTTTTTACCCTTACAACATCATTAAATTTATGTTTAAATTTAAGATCTACCTGGGACTAAACTTTGACTAAGAAAAAAGAAATCAGATTTTATTCAGCTATACTAATTATAGACAGTGGAACTAGTCTCATAAGGTTAGATGATGTTAGCTGCTTTGCAGAAGTGGTCCCTGTGTGCAGTGTTAATCAAGGTAGCTCCCTTCAGTGGAAGGAGGAAAACTTGGTTAAGCATTTTCTGTGTAAGTGTCCCTGTGGACTGTTCAAAGAGCAGGTTAAACCTTGGTGCCATGTTTGTGCTGCAGTAGCTTGTTCGCAGGTCTCTGACTGTTTCTCAGATGGTTAGTGTGATTTCATGTCACTGAATAAGCTTAACCACACAGACAGCTTTTTGAAAATCCTCTGAAGATTGTCTGACATCAGTTAAAATATTTGAACATAATTGAAGAGCTATTTTTGTCCAAGAAAAACTATAGTATTATTGCCCAGAAGAACTAGATGTTCAGCTGATGAAATACATGTTTGTCAAGACCAGAAACTATGAAAAGCAGGTAAAGTCTAGAAATAAAAATTGCTTCTAGCTTTGTTTACTGAACAGTTGATTTGCTTCCAGAGAGTCTGCATTAGTAATGAAATAGCTGTACTTACAGGAATCTTGAGTATGAAAATCTTTATTAGACCCCAATCAACTTTTCAGAATTGATTTCTGAATGTTTTTTATAAATTTTTGTAAATGCATCCAAGTCAGCTCTGTAGTATTTTAATTTCTCTTTTATAAGAGGTACACTTACCCTGTTGAGCAAGGGTTATCTGAATTGCTTTAATTTCTAAAGCCTCTAAAAGTTGGTGAAAATGAACAGGCTTCCACTTTGGGCTATGTTGTCAAAATTCTGCTTATGCACTGAAATTATTTGGGCGGGGGGGAACCCTCCTCACAGTTGAGAGGTAAGAATTTAGGACATCTCACATGTAAGTATTTGGGGAATATTAAGAACAGCACACATCATCTCTTAATTAGTTGTTTACATGAAGAGAAGGTCCTCAACCAGGAGATTCAGAGCATAGTGGAATCTGGATGGTTTGGCCGTCTAAGACTACTCCAGTATCAGAATAGGGAAACATCTCTGGAAAGACATAATCCTCTAAGCTTAACTGGTCCTGTGACTGAACTAGCGCTATTTTTCCAAATGTCTGGCCATTGTTATCTTATTTCTTCTCAGGGCTAGTATCCACCTTCTGAGAAAAAGATTGGATTTTTTTCCCACCATTGCTAATTGTAAGCAGGTAAACCAGTCAGTTAGTTTGTTTCATCTGTCAATCTAGTGTTTGAATCTTTTTTTTTCTCATGCAAATAGTTGGGATTAATTTAGGAGTGCTGTTCTCAAGGTGGTTCTAACAAAGTCTTTTTTCCAGAGAGGTAAATGTTCTGAGGCAAAAGTATTAGGAAAATTTTAGTGAATACAGTGCAAAATGTCAGGGTCTGAACAAGAATCATGGTATCTATGAAGTGCTAAATAATCATGATCCCTTCTGAAAATGATAAGGCTTCTGGGAGGGCCAGTTTATTTCATTCCATACCTGAACAACTAGTTCATATGACTGTACTTAGTTCATGTCTTCAGCCTGGGGCTGAGCTCCAGTTACGGCTTCATATGGCTTAATGTAATTTGAAAAAATAGGATTATTAGTTTTCCCATGCCTTAGATAACAAAATTCAGTCAGAACCCAAAATTTGAAACTGAAGGAGTTGAAAGAAAACTAAATAAAAAAATTTTAAAACCCACCCCACTTTGACAACTATCACATCAAGCCCAATTACCAATAGTATATGAATTTCCTTGAATTCTTCATTGCGTGGTTGCTTTTTAGAAAAGCTTTACAAGCAGTAAGTGTGCAGTTTTTTCCATTCACCTCTATAATAAGGTTACTTGTTCCTCAACTTCTTTAGCATCATCTTTCGTTTGTGTTTTTCTGGACACATGCTTCAAGAAACTGTTGAAGAAAATGTCCAGGAGGCACTTTTTCCTGGATTGTCTGAGGAGGACAGAAGCAGAAAGCAAGTTCCACATTCACAGTCCTTGTCAGATGTGAAACTTTTGAAATGCTGCATTTTCAGTGACTTGTCCTGGTTAACCTTTCTTTCTTCTGTTCTAATTGGCTTATTCAAAGATGTGCTGCTCATCCTTCAGAGAGAATCTTTATTGGGAAAAGTGTCCATGTGCATATCAAGTGTGTGCATGTGCTCTTCTAGTTTATCAAGTACTTTAATTTTAAGTATGCCATGAAGAAGTAGAATTAAGCAGTTAGCTTAATACACTGCAGTAATGCACTAAGTACAAAAAATAATACGAACAGACTAGTGGGAGAGGCTGGACGGACACAGTGATTTTATGGACAGCTGCATCTTGGGAAGCGTGCAAGGCAGTTCCTGGGGCGTCACTGGCAGTTAATGGAGGCAATCTAGAATTGAGCTCTGTACTTTTGAGAGACTGTATACTTGAGACAGCATTAGAATCAAGTTTGTGATAGTGCTGTTTTTTAAAGAGTAGCTTCCCTCCTTTTTTCTAGCTAAATCTTACATTAGGCAACTCCACAGTTCAGTTATGTCAGATATATCTGTGCATATAAATACTCAACTCAGCTGTTAAAGGCAGTACCTGCTCCAACTGAAATGGAAAAAAAAGTTCTTATTTTTTGCATGCTCCCTATCTTTTTGCTCTTTAGCATCTGCATAGGGGCCATAGTTGACAGTAGTTTCCTGCCTAGAGATAGGGGAATGGAAAAATGAAAAAGCAAAGGAAAGTTGGCATTGTTCCCACTTTTTGCAGATCAGTCACCTTATCGGTAGACGGCCTTTAAAGCAAAATTTCTCCTTAAAAGAAACTCCATTAAATGAAGAGGGGGATTCAAACAAGTTACTTTGTATACTCGCTAGGAATAAGTTTAAACTTACTTGTATCTAATTGTTGGGTAGTTAGGTAGATACTTCCCAAGTGTCCAGTAAATCTGGGGATGTCTTGCTTATCTGTTGCTCACATATCTTAGTATCTTTATTTCTGTTGTGCCTGTTTGAGTATACTCATTTTGTATCCCTGAAGTGATCAGGGGATTACAGACAGATACTGTTGTTGGACTTGACCCTAACTTATTCTAGAAATGCCAGCCAGATATGGTGTGTTATGGCTTAAACCTCTTCTTTTAGACTTTGTCTTCTGCTTTTTCTCCCATTCACTTGTCATTAATGAGTCAAAAGCAAATCATGTTGGCACTAGATGAATCTGGATACATTATTAGTTCCAGAGTCAAGCATTGTGTCAATTGAAAAATAAAGTCAGAGTGTGATTGACATTTAGGATGCCAGCAGTTTCTACAAGATCTGATATGGAAAAATAGTTTTGATCAAGAGCACAGAGGCAGGTCAGGTTATCTGGGAATCACTGGAAAGTCAAGCTCAGGAAGGATCAGAGCTGAAGCTCAGTCTGAGGCATGCTTGCAGCCATCAGGCATGCTGATCAGTGAAAAAGTGTGTGCTAGGCTTTAGCAATATCAAATAGTGCAGCAGACGGCAGTGTCCTACATGATCCAGTGGTTTCTTGAATGAGGAGGCAAAGATCTGCAAGCAGGAAAATTTTCTTAGGAAAGCTCTTTTAGCTAGGAGTTGAGGTTTTCTTTTCTGTTAGAAAACAGTAAGAGAAAGGTGAAGTGGCATCAGTACTGTTGCTTAAAGGCAATGGGATGGTAGATGTAAGTGGCAGCAGGCTATAGATGGTGCTTCTGTTGCCTGCTATGTTAGGGATGTCCAGGTTTGCTTTCTTAAAAGTGTTTTAGAGGATACATTCATTTGTGTTCCATTCCAAGGTGTAATGGCCAGATGATAACACCAGTGCAGGGATGCCAAGCTACCTCTATGCTATATGGGTGTGTGCATATATAAAGCATTACTGTGTGCTCTTGGTGAGTTAAAGAGTAACTATACAAATGACAAAAAATTGTCATGGTGAAAGAAGTTAGTACTTGTGTTGTCCATTGCCCGAGTTTGGAGGGAAGATCAGAGAAAAGTTTAACCTGCTGCAGTCTAGCTTTATCCTCAAATATATTAAAAAGCTTTTTGCTTAGGTGTTCCCTGATTAAGAAGATTGTCTAACCAAGCTGTAATACTGTATATATGTGCTTTAATTGTGTGCCACCACTTAAAGTGGGAAAATCAGCTCCAGAATGTTGTACAGTGATTGGATATTTAGGGTTGAACTTCCAAAATCTGGATGCTGAAAGAAACTTCAGCTTGCATTAAATTCCTGAATTGCTGTTTCAGAGCCAAAAATGAAATTGGCAGTCTCTCACTAAAACCAAGTTAGTTTATTTCAGGATTTGGAATTTTCTTTGGAATAGTAGATCGTTGAGTAAGAAACAGTCAGAAACAACTTAAAGCAGATATGTGGTACCTGCTGCTGAAGTTCTGTTACTTTTAAACTACTGTCAGCCTTCATTATTGATATCTCCATATTTAGTTGCTAACTTCATTCTGAGGACTGAAAAATTCAGCTTAAACTTTTCTTTTAAAGACAGTGAAATTGCTGCAGT
>VZTT01051821.1:40214-61401 GCA_013400855.1 Buphagus erythrorhynchus
GCATCAGTCAAGTTGAAAGGGCCTCTGTGCAAGACTTGCAAGTAATCAAAACAGTATAGTGGTTTTAACACAGCTGATTTTTAAAATAAGTAATGTGTGTTTAATTAGTTGGGAATTTCCGGAAGCTATTGACTTTTTCTAAAATTTGAATTAATCACTGTAACTGTATAAAAGTCATACATTCAATAAAATAGAACTTCCAGCAAATACTATAAGCCCTTGTTGCTTTGCAGCCAGTGTTTAGGAAAGTGCCAGTATGGCTTTAGCATGAGGGCTGCAGTAGCTTTCAAGATGAAGAAGTAATTGGAGCAATGTCAATTATTAATGAAACAGATGCTGTTGAAATGTTGTATGTTGATTTGTTTTAAATTAGCCTTTCAAAAAAATCATGTTCTCATTAGAATTCTAGGAGACTCAAAGTGTGAGAGTCCCATAAATGAGTTACTTTTCTAAGAAATTTTATGCTGTCATGCTGTAGGTATAGAGAGGCAGAATTAGTTCTTTAGACTTTAGTATTTTTTAAGTATCTGGAAAAGCATGATCTCATTCAGATACAAGAGACTATTACTGAATATGTAGTGTATGTGAGTCACCATGAAAAATGTGTAGTTAAAACTTACTAGAATTTTCTTTAAAAGAATATCCTAAGAGTGATTTGAGTTAGAAGAAAGCTGTGACCTGTTTCTTGACCTTACTGCTAAACTGCAAAGTAATACCATAGAGTAGTTGATCACTGTGGCATTTTTCATGTGAGTTTAGATGAGTTTGACCCAGAGATTAAATAGCTGTGGGTTATAGATGCCTTTCCAGTTTGCTTCATTGAAACTGTAGAACCCTTGGCAGACAGTTATCTTAAACCAGAAAAAAACACAACCAGTTATTAAATAAATATACAATTTAACTTCATAGCTTTGTGGTAACTAAACATTTTCAGGGGTTCTTGAGTATGTGAGTGTATTATGTGTGAAGATTCAAGGCTTAAGGTTATAAGAGAATATCCTCCTAATATCCATAATCAACTGATTTCTATCTTTTCAGATCTTTTATGACCTTGTGCGACAAATTAACAGAAAAACTCCGGTGCCTGGAAAAGCACGCAAAAAGTCATCATGTCAGCTACTTTAATGCATAGCTGTACTGTAGCTCTGAGCCAGGTAAACATTTTAAACTTTGCTGTGCATTATGGCTATTCAGAACAAACAAAACAACTAAAAAAACCCTAAGCAGCTGTGGTAGCTGTTGATGCAGAACAGCACTGGAAATTATTGATTTACAATATCACAGAAAGGTTTATGATCTTTATTTTGCCATTTCAAAGTCAGAACTACAAATGATGCAAGTTACACTGTTCACACTAGTCTGGGTTTTTTTTTTTTTTTTCAAGCTTTAAGGTGTTTGTAGAGCTCAAATTAAGTGTTTCCTCAGATACTTCAAAGATCTTGGAAACACAGTTTTCTCTTTTAAAGTCTGATAGAATATACAAGAGCTCAGTTATCTGGAATGCACACAGTACAATATTGTAGTTTGCATGCTGGTATCTTTCTGCTTTGAGCTCCTGCATATGCTTGTGTGATGTCATAGTTTCCTTTCTTGAGACTGTGGATATTTTGGAGGCCAAATTGTAATTAGTATATTTGGATGAGAAAGGTGAAGTGATCATTGTAACACTCCAAATATTTGACCTGAACCTATTGGTTACTAGATCAATTTCTTATTTGTTTGCAGTTGGCTAAATTTCTACATGCCTTACTATGTGCACAAAGAATGGTGCTGAAGGATAAAGCAAGCTCCAGCCTGCTCTTTAAGCAAGCCTTTCCAGAAGTTAGTCAGGAAGCATGGATCTTTTTCTGCAAATTTTTTTTTTTTGGGTTTCTGGGCAGATTTTTTTCCTCTTTCCATCTCCAAGCCTTAGTATGGGCAGAGGTCTGTCTTGATTGACCTGACATCATCAAAGTTGCCTGTTACCTCCCTTTCCTTCAGTGTTGAGCGTATAGTGGTGCAGTTACTTAAGTACTGTGATCTGTTCTTTTGTCATCCAATAGACCTGTTGGATATACTGAAGGATCCTAGCAGGACACTTCACTGTCAGAAATCATAGGCTTTTATTAATAATCAGGTAGTGCCTTACATAACTGTTTTTTTGGTATATTAAAACCTCCTCACTTTGAACAACTTAGATCAGTTAAAAGTAAAACTAAGATGGTTCCAAAAGCATTTGCTGAGGGTGGCAGAAATGGTTGCTCCATTTCCTTAACAAGACTTTTGATTCAGGAGCTTTGATCCTTCAGTTGTGTTTGTTTTTAAAGTCATGGGAACTGTCATGCTGTAAGCAAAACCAGTCCCATCAATCAAATATTACTTCCACAGTGCAGCCTGGATTTCTCTATGTATCCTAATCCAGTTAGTCTAGTAATTGAGATAGTCTTATTTGTATGTGTATAGTAGGAAGTGTATGATTAGAGAAGTGTTAAGGTTGTTTTCTGTTTGTCAAGAACTTTGCTAGTTCCTGCTGTAGCTGTTTTAAGTAAAGAGCAAGGATAAATAGTTGTTACTAATACTAATCCCTTGTTTTGTTGTTACAGGTCTGAAGAACTGTTGCCCAATTCAACAGTGCCAGCATTCCAACTTTATTAAACCTACCAACATCTTAAATGGACTTTCCTGTGGTGGTACCCTTTAAGAAATGGATGAAAGCTACATCAGTTTGCACATTCTATCACTTTCCAGTGTCATGAGAGATTTTTACTTCTAAATATTCTGTGTATGCAACTGGTAAAACCAGAGCCTACATCCAGTATTACTGATAAGAGACATTGTTCATCCACCAATGTTGTACATGTATGAAAACTGTGTACTGTATACTTCAACAATCCCCACTTTCTATTGGAGAGTACAATAATGTAAATCCTAAAAGCACCACTATTTTAGCATAATAAAAGAAAGTCCAAAGAGCTCCTATATAGACTACTCCAGATAACTTTGCTTCATCGGTATTTGTAGCTTATTGTAACTTTTTTAAAGAAGTACAGGATCATCATCATCATCGTATTGTACAAAAGCGCTTTGATTAACACAACGGCTATATAGTTTTTTAATTTTAGGAAAAACCTGTGGAGACAGTGACCTAGTCTTTAAGAGTCCTTTCAGTATAACGTCTGACTAAAGACATGGCCTTTAATATCTGTTGGGAAGGAAATGTCCAGACTTTTCAACCTTTTATTGTATGTTTCCTTTTCCTTGTTTACATAGGGAACAATGTTTATAGTTGTGTGTACAGTGGGGGTCTACAACAAGAAGTGTATATTTTAAAACAATTTTTTAATGATTTAACAATTTTTTGTAAATCATTTTTGGGCTTCTGCAGCTGTAGATTCTCACTGTGAATTCCCTTGCTTGCTCATGCATAAGTGTATTTGCAATACCAAATATACAGGTTTAGTACTTTTGCCTGTTAGTGATTGTTTTACATGTGTAACGTTTTGGTTGAGATGTTAAATGGTGGAAGAGTACTGTGGATGTGAATGTGGGAAGTAATTTTAATCATGTGTAATTGGTCACAGGGCCTAAGTTGCAGTAATTAACTTTTGCTGATTTATTTAACAATGCCTTGTTGCTTTGTATGCATTAACGTTTGGGTGTAAAGATTGTGTGTATATCCAACAGGGAGCCACAGTATTTAAATTGACCAACCTAATGTTACAACTGCTTTGAGGTGGCCAAATGTAAACTAAAAGCCTTAATTAAAGTGGTGCAATTTTGTATGACTTAGCATCAGTAGTTCAATAAATTTGGATTGCCATGCAAGGGCTTGCATTACAGTTATACTACTTGAATGTTTTGTGTTTTAGTAGTGCTAGTAAATATTGATTTTTAAATCTCTTGCACAGTGCAGATTCATACATCTTAGGATGAAGAGGAACCCCTATGTCTTTGTCTTCTGACAAATACATGCCATAGATATTTCTTCTAGTAGTATCCCATGTGTTAGTGTGAATGAATTTCTGACTGAATGAAATTCCATTTATTTCTGGACTTGGAATATTCCAAGCTTTAACAAAAGGAAAAGTCTAACAGAAAAATACCTGTCTTCAAAGGTTACACTACCAGTGGCTGTTTTGGAAACTTGAAAATATGTTGCCTGCTATTTTCCTTTTTTCCTGGGAGAATTAACTGTTAAAATTTACTTAGTCTGGCAGAAAAAAAATTATCTTGGGAGACAGAATGATATTTCTGCATGATTTTTGCATGAACCAAACTTTATTTGTTTGGTTTTAAGGAAATCTGCAGAAGAGCATTCCTGCAGTATTGACTATAGAATTTTGCAGGCTTGAAATACCTGTTAATTGTGTTGGAGAAGTGGAATGCATGGTCTGTAGATGATTTCCTGATCTTGGCTGTGCTGCTGAAAATTAATGTCACACCCAAATACTTGGTATCTCCTGTTTCTCCGGCACAGAATTATCAGAGAGCTTGTTCAAATTCATTCCTGCAAATTCAATCAGATAAGGTTAGCTGATACTGGTAAGCTTTGAGATTGTTTATATTGCCCAAAGTGAATTAAGGAGTCCAGCTGATCCTTCCTGCTGGTAGTTTCATCAGTTGTCACCATTGTTTAATGGAGGTAATACACTTCTACTGTGCAGAGCCAGATTTAAGATTGAAATTCCTTTTCATTTATCATTAAAATCTGTAAGATGTGATGATCCCCATTCTGCTTGGTCCCCAGAGTAGAGGAGACTAGATGCCCTAGTTCTTTTTTCACTAAATACCTACCTTCTTTGGTGAGCTATTCAGAATTTTTCTTCCCTTCATTTCCAACCTCTGCTTATCCAGGTCTTGTAACACTTTTATATCCTGGCTGTCCTTTTATTGGTCTTTTTAAGGTGTTTCTTTTCCAGACAGCTGTAAGATGGCATTGGGTGGGAGTGAGAGAAAATTCTTTGAGAACGTCATAGAAAGGGCCTTGGTCTGGTCTTGCTGTCCAGCCAAAGAATGCTATTGACAGGGAAGATCAGGCTTTTTCCTGAAAAGCTCTGTACTGAAGCATTCTTGGTGGTTCTGTTCCTCAGCATTAGAGGTACTCAGTTGGAATAAACCCTTAAGGAAGTAAAATTTTCAGGATCTCTAGGCTTTAGCATCTAAAGATTGTGCTAAAGAAGGGAAATATGTTTCCCCCTCCCCCGTATTTAGAACTTATGTCAGATGTGTAAAGGCAGCACACTGTAACCCAGGTAACACCTAAACCCCAGTATTCTTGAAAACTTAGGCAAGCTTGAAGGGAGCAATGTCCCAGTTGTTAAAGGGAAGATGCTGGACAAAATGTTGCTAATGAAATGATGAAGAGAATTCTTGTGTTTTTCTTTACACTTCATGTCTAAATCATTATGGTGTAAAAAGCTGTTCCCACTGAGGAAGTGAGCACCCAGCTCCCCATGGGAATTGGAACTATGTAAGCAGTTACTAACTCTAGAAAATAATCCCATCTGCTGAGATTTTTGAACAAATTTGTACGTATCTTCAAGACAATGCCACTATGTGCCATTGCTTAAGAGGTTCATGCTTGAAGTACTTGTACAGAAATGGAACACTTATCTTAAAGCTTTGGATGAAAACATGGGTAACTCACATTTTGAGAACTAATTCAGGCATTTTTGCAAATTTGGTGTTAATACATGTGTTACTGCTTATATAGTTAGCTTATGCTTACAGTGCACACTGCTTCATTTTCTCTCTAATCTGAAACTGATATATGTCAGTATTTAAAGTCTGAGCCTTCTATGGAAAAAGTAGTATTTATGTCCTGAAATACAGAAGTATTATTTAATGGAATTGCACTCTTCCTATTAGGACTCTTTCCTTGCAATATAAACTTCTGTCTTACCTTATCCTCGTATCCTTTTTCATTCTCAAATTATTTTGTGAAATGAATGTTACTTGCCTAACTTAGAAGACTATTTTGAGACATGTCAAGATGTTTTCAGATGTCCAAATGAATTAAGTGTAAGCTCAAACTATTACTGCTCTCCTGCATAAGAGACTTAAATTCTGGAAAGGTATTGTGGAGTTAGATATTACAGTTCTTTCATAAGGCATACTGATTCTGTGATGCTAGAAATGAAAGGTGGCAGGAGTTTGAAACTGGGATTAAAATGTTCTAAGTATAATTGCAGTTTTCTTACAGATGAACAATAAAGATGAGAATTTCTCTTCTTTTAAAATGCTGTCAACAAGCTGGATGAATCAAACATCATGAATTTTTTCCCCAAGTTTTCTAAATTTTGCCAGTTTTGAAAATAGCTTAGTTGGGAAGAAGTTTGGCCACAATACTGTACTAGTTCTAGATATACATCAGTTTAGGCATACCAATAGTAGAAAGTTATACTAGATGTGAGTGGTCAAAAATAGTCTATGTACAGCTATGTAGGACTTTTTAAATTGTAATCTGATGATGCAGCCAAGTGTAGACAAAAAGCTTTTTATTCAATTTTAAACTGCTGTCCCAACAGCATTAGGCTATATTTCAATTTATTGCTTTTATTTTGCCTGTGTGTGGGGAGGAGGATAAAGACAAATAAAAAGTTGATTAAATATATAACAAATGCAATTGTAAGTTGTTCTCTAAAATAGCATTAGAGTACCAGTTACTAAATTAGGTTTTTATTTCTGAATCTCAAGCACGTTATGCTTTTCTTTCACAGGCTTATGATCAACTTGACGATTTCTAACACCTCATCTACCTTTTCCATTTTATAAACTCTGGAATGACACTTATATTTGTGGAAAACTTTACATTCTGACTCTTGAACTAAAAGACAAGCAAAGTTGTTTTGTAGTCTTGATTTTTGTTCACAGTGTCTCAATATCTGGGCTTCAAACAACATATAAATGTGGATTTTTCTGTGTTTGGGATTTTTTGGGGGTTGTTTGTTTGTTTGTTTTAAATAACCTCCAAAGCCATTTATTTTCAGAAGTCTGAGTCATCAAGCAGAGAGTGACTTCCTGTTTTCAAAGAGTTGTCTTTAGGGAGAGATTTGTTAATGGATGAAAGAATGTCTTTGCAGTTCCACTGTACTCACTTCAGTCTCAAGAGATCCTAGTTCTGCCAAACAACAAGTTCTACATCTTCATTGTTTTAAGAAAGTTTACTACCACCAGGATTTTTTTTCTTTGAAGTTATGACTGGGGTGAACTTCATTTGAACATCATTGTAATTTCTAATTAATTTATGTAATGTCTTTTGTTTACCATGGACTTGGAGGCATGGGGCATTTCTGCAACCTTGAATACTGAGTGAAATCCTAGTGGGTGTTACAGTTCCTTCTTTTGTCAGTATACTTTACCTTTTCATACCATGTGGCATTTTAACCTTCCAAATCTAGTAGGGAGGACTCAGTAGCTTCACTCCTATACTAAGTACAAAAAAATCTCTTCATGTGAAATCGCAGCTCTCATCAGCTGGGTTTACTGCTTGTAATGCATTCAATAGCAACAAAGACCCCTGGCAGTACTGTCATGATTTTCAGACACAAATAAAATGAGTTACAAATTTGTCTCTTTCTTTTTCCTGTTTAATAAAAAAAATGGTTTTAGCTGAGCTGCCTCAATAGAAAGAGCATGAGAATCAATTTGTTTTGATAAGAACCTGAGAAAACATTTTGAGAGTGAACATGTATTTAAATACTAAGCAGTCACATGAACACTTTACTTAAATTCTTGAGATTTTTTTTTTAAGTTTCCATGCATTTAAATAAAAAAAAATTTAAATTTACACACTTCCAGGAATGTGTTTCAGCTAAGAAAAGATGGGCTAAAACATGAACTTTTTTGCTTCTCTTACCGAAAGGCAAGGTATAGTGTAGTTTCTTTCCAGTTTTCTTTGTACTGAGTGCAGTTGTGCTTCTATCACACATTGCAAAAAGTCTTGTTTTCAGTAATTCTGGTTTAACAATTTTGTATATGCAGATGGCATGTATGCAGCTTAGCAGGGCATTAAGAAAATTAATGTATGAGGTGTCTTTAAATGTATTTTGTTAAGAGTAATGGGAATTTTGAATTAGTTTATTTGTTTAAAGTTCAGGATATACTAGATTGAAATTAACCTAGTACATCCTGTAAGCTCTGGTAACTTTGCAGAAAGGTAGTAGGGAGCAGAGGAACCTTAGGCATTGGCAATAAATATGCCAGGTTTCTGTGTTAGTTATGCTGGCTGCAGGGTCATCTTTGGGTGTCCTGCCTCTAAGTAAGGAGCATTGCTACCTCCCCTGATACTATGGTAACAACTGGAGTTAAGGTCGGTGTATCTGATGCAAATATGTGAAACTGTACGATTTAGGAATTTTAATTATAAATTTGAATTTAGAGTCCTTTATATCACTGACTGAAAAAAATTGTGTTCCCTTCTGCTTCTTGGAAGCATAAGATGCTTTCATGAGATTTTTCAGTTAATTTTTTCTTCTTTTTTTTTTTTTTTTACCCTATTTTTGTCTTGGTAGATAAATTTGAAATGGGATGCCAGTCAAAAAGTACTGAAACACACCTCCAGGTTTTTACCCAGTTCCCCCTGCCTTGCCTCCTTACTGGAGCCTCTAAGGTGCTTCCCCAGTCTGCACTTTAGAGAGGCTGTACATTCTAAGACAAGTTCTCTCAAAGGCTCCAATCTTTCATATATTTTTACAGGCTTCTTGGGTTTGGGATTTTTTTTAAGTATGCATCCTGCCCTCTCAGAGCTCTTGAATTTCTCTTCAGACTTATTTCCTTTGCTTTGTTCTCATCTGTCATTGCTTTGAATAACCTTGAGAGGCACACAAAGGAAGCATCTTCTCTGTTATTACATTTCTCACTTGTTTGCTCTCTGGCCTGAGGCAGAGCTAGCCTGAGGGTGTGAGCTGTTAGCAAACGATTGAACCAGATACTGATTTGTGCATTACTCTGAATTTCCCAGACGATAATGCTACACTGTTTCAGTAGGATATGTTGAGAGGTACATTGTATAAAATATATGGTACTGAACTAGGAGGTAATAATTCCTTTAACATTCTTAGTTTTCGATCATGATGGAGGTTGTTGCCTTTGTGCTTTCTCGATAGCCTTCAAGATAGAAGGACAACCTTTTTTTGTTACTTTTTTGTTTTGGTGGTTGGTTGTTTTGTTTTGCTTTTTTATCCAAAATTACATTTCCTGAATGACTAATCTACTCTCTATAGGTCTTCTCTTGCTTGTGTTTCTGCATACCCAGTCTTCATCAGCTTTCTTCTTGTGAAGCCTTCTGTAGTTAGGCTCTCTGGCAGCTTCAGTGAGACCCTATGCTTGGCATCGTGGTATTTTATCAGTATCTCGAGCAAGCTGGAGGACTTCAGACCATGTCTTGCAGTTCTGCTGCCTTTTGCAGCTGTTGTCAGGTGTATCCTTCTGTCTAATGTGCTTGAAGTACCCCATTGTAGCTGTAGCCCTAAAAATACCCAAGTACTTGCAAGTGTTTTCACCTGTCTACATGAAAAGATCCAGTCTGGACAGTTTTCCTTGTCCTAGAGCACAACTAAACGAACCAGGTCAGTTGTACATTCATTTGTACTTATAAAGTAGTAACGGTGCTTTTCTGTAGTTAAAAAGTAGGCAGAATTCATTTGGGGAAGGAAAGGGAGAGGTGATTTCATAATTCTGTTAATTTGTCCAGCCTTGCAGGGTTGAGTGATCCTGCATGGTGCTTACTTTACCCTTCAACGCTGGTGCCAGTAGACTGAGTTACACTGGGCGAAACGGGAAAGAAATAGACGCGCGTTTGCAACTCGGTGAAAACAAACTCATCATTGCAAAGGCCGGGACGGCAGCTGCTCCAGCCGAATGTATGAAATACTCTGCGCGTCTGATTAGCCGTTTTCTGTGCGGCGAGATAACCCCAATAGCACCTGGCACCTTTACACTACGGGGTTTTTAAGCTCTGACTCTCAATGCGGGGTTCCGCACGCTGACAGAGAAGAGCACAGCGCAGCCGCTCCCGCCGGGCCCCAGCGCGGCCGGGCAGGGCGCATGGGCGGTGCGGGCGGAAGCGCCCGTGTCCTTCCGGGCCGGGGGCCGGCGCTGGCGGCGGCGGGAAGGCTGAGCCCGGGCCGGGGCCGCCGCTATGGACAGGTGAGGGGCGGCGGGAAGGCTGAGCCCGGGCCGAGCCGGGACCGGCGCTATGGACAGGTGAGGGGCGGCGGGAAGGCTGAGCCCGAGCCGAGCCGGGGCCGCCGCTATGGACAGGTGAGGGGCGGCGGGAAGGCTGAGCCCGAGCCGAGCCGGGGCCGCCGCTATGGACAGGTGAGGCGTGGCGGGAAGGCTGAGCCCGGGCCGGGCCGGGGCCGCCGCTATGGACAGGTGAGGGGCGGCGGGAAGGCTGAGCCCGGGCCGAACCGGGACCGGCGCTATGGACAGGTGAGGGGCGGCGGGAAGGCTGAGCCCGGGCCGGGGCCGTCGCTATGGACAGGTGAGGGGCGGCGGGAAGGCTGAGCCCGGGCCGAGCCGGGACCGGCGCTATGGACAGGTGAGGGGCCGTGGAAAGGCTGAGCCCGGGCTCGGCTGCTGTGAGACGCGCCCCGGCGGCGGGGAGCGAGGGCGAGCAGTGCGGAGTGCGGGCTGCGAAACGCAGCGGGCCTGCAGCGGCTTCTGCGCCTACCGCAGGCGTTTTGTCACCTTTAAGTCTGGCTGTTGCTTCTTGAGTGTATCTTTGGATTAACCGGGAGCTGTGAGATGCTCGGGGGTCGCGGCCTTTGGCAGGCCTGCTGAGGCGGGGCCGAGCTGCCTCCACAGCCCACCGGCAGCGGGTCCTCTGCTCCGAGTAACTGGGAATGGGCATTTTCCCTTCGACAGGACAGTGAGCTTTCCCAGTCTGTGGTGATTGCGTTATCTGAAGGAAAAAATCACGTAGTGAAATCATGCCATTCTTTCAATTTCATTTTTCCGTTCAAAATTGAATTTCTTACTGTTGCATCTTTTATTAGTCTTTTTTATTTCCTTTTTAATAGTAAAACGTTAGTTATGGTGTAGAGGAAAAAAGTCTGGGTTTTTACCAAAGCTCATTTCCCTAAGCTAATAAGCAGTACTGGATTTCTGCAGAGGAAACTGGATGTAAGTCGTAAGATTGGAGATGACTTAACACTTTAAGTTTCCTGGTTGTGGAGTTACTTTGACATGACAGTAAGACCTTAGATGTTCTACTTGAATTCACTAGCTTGTTTTCTGTCTGTGTTGC
The DNA here is from genome assembly GCA_013400855.1 of Buphagus erythrorhynchus. NCBI lineage: Eukaryota > Metazoa > Chordata > Aves > Passeriformes > Sturnidae > Buphagus > Buphagus erythrorhynchus. The sequence goes on from VZTT01051821.1 coordinate 51,445, forward strand.
TGTTTTGTAGAAATGGCTTTGAAGACATGCCATCCCCCCATGATCCAGAGATGGTCAGACCTGGACGGAAGCAAGGCTCTCAGAAAAGAGTTTCTAGTATCCTTTCTCTGTAAAGAACTTTTGTCTTTAACTGCTGTGCTCACCAGGTGTCTATATTTTTAATACTGCTTTGATTTTCCTGGGTGTATGAACTCAGGTGGTTGTCCACCCAGAGAACTATGTGAGCCATAGCTGACTCCATTTCTGAGCCTCTGGAAAAGAAAAATAAATTTTCTTCATTGTATCTTGATTTTATGGTTTTGTGCTTATTTGCAGGTATTATAATATCAGAGTATTATGATGATCTAGTGTATCTTATCCACTGTATCCATCCACTGTAATAGCAAGAGTAGTGCACAGACATAGATTTAAATTTCCATATAAATTTTCTCTCCTGTTTTTTTACAATAAGAAACCCCCCCCATACCATGTAGTTTGACAGCTAAGACAATGATATTTTCATGGTTATAATAGCAAAGGAATCCGATACATTTGCTTGTTCTTCTGGGGTTTGTATCTGAAATAAAGCTACTGAGATATTTGCCCTGATTATATTGTGCCTAAGAATCAAGATGTTTCTGAAAGCTAATAACACAGGCTACTGAAACTTTTTTACAACTACTTCTTGGTAAATCATACCTAGAGCACTGAACCTGGTTGCTGACAGGAAGAAGAAAAGTAGAGCAACAGAGCACCTGGAAGCGAGAGAGAGGGAACAGTTTAAAAAGTGCATTCAGACTCCGATTTTCTTGTTATGGTTGATGTAGCATGAAGCAGCTCCTTGTGGGGCAGAAGTATTCTCTCTTTGATCTGAGCTGCTGTGAGGAGTCCCAGACCTGTTGTATTCATATTGCTGAACTTCACTTTGTGGTGTTCCTTTTAACCCTCCAGCTTTTAAGGTTCTGATGAAACATTTTATGAAACTTTCTGTTTTACCCTGAAAGACAAGATGTGTAATTTTCATAACATTTGAGTTATAACAAAATATTTTTCCTTTCCAAGTAGTCACAGTCATTTAGAATAGATCCAAAAGTGTGTTTAGGAGAGTGTTTCTTAACTTGTTTATTAATCAGTTCTTACGTCTCTGGATGACACTATTGGAAACATGACACCCAAAAGCCATTTTCTTTCCCGAACTCCTAACTCATTACTTCATCAGCCAGGTAAGACTGCTTGCTTGTTTGTTTACTATTTAGTTAAAGGATTTATGTGCTTGTACTTAATAATTAATAGCGATCCATAGGAAGGACATGGATGTGCTGTAATCCAGTGAAGGCCCACAAAGTTGATTCATGGGTGAGGTATCTGACACATGAGGAGAGAGTGAGAAGAGCTGGAATTGTTTATCCTGGGAAAGAGGTTGGAGGATCTTGTAAATATGTATAAATATTTGATGGGAGGGAGTAAAAAAAGAACCAAGTTTTTCTTGGTGCCCTGAAAAGTCAAGAGGCAATAGACACAATAGCACATACAAGGAATTCTGTTTAAACATAAAAACACACCCCCCTTTTTTACTCTAATGGTGGTTAAATGCTAGACCTGATTGCCCAGATAGTCTATGGAATCTGTCCTTGGAGATAAATAAAGCTGGACAAGGTCCTGAGCAATCTTTTCTAGTTGACACACCTTTGGGCTGCCTTTTGCTTTAAGGGTTTGGACACCAGTTTCCAAGAAAGAATGAGTGGAGAGGTACTGTTCTATATGCTTGTGTGTTTACAATGAACTGTAGTAGCTGGAGATATTTGCCTATATATGCCTATTTAGTGCATATATACAACCTGCTTCTTTTGGGATTTCTGGATAGAGCAAAGTAGTTTTAAATACTTTTTATTTTCAGAAAAGCCTCTTTCAGGTACTGCATTACATCGCAGCTCCATAAAGCCATCAGATATGTCTGCCATCCTGGGAACAGGAGGGAAATCTCCTCTCATTTTACCAACTTCTGGACTTTTCGGCAGTCTGTCAATGGTAAGATGGTTAGAGCATCTTCTTCTCTTTTGTCCCTGTGAAACATAAGAAACTATAAGTTTAGTGTTTCTGTGTTGTTTCTCCAAAGACAAACTGAGAATGGCACAAGCTTGTTAGTACCGCTATTGCTGTTTACTGCTGGTGTTACTTACTACTGTGTTGTTCTTTGAGATGATACAGTGAGGAAAATAGAGGTTTACAAGGACTTTCCAAATACACCATGTGTGTTAAGCTAGTCCTCATAACACAAAAAAATTATAACAAAAATCCCGACTATGCTTGTTTATTAATTCTTCGAAGATAATTGTTTTATGTAAGCAAGTTAAAACTTTGGGATTTTTGTTATTTTAGCATTCTCCAGTATTAGGCTTCACTAGAGTGCTGAAGTTTAGACTTCAAAGAACAAGCTCTTCTGATGACTTTTTAGATGACATCGATTGTCTTCTACTGCAACATCTTTGGAAAAACACTGATTGGAAAAGTTATCAGTAGGGAACTCTGAAGTATCATATCTCCATTTATTTTTAAATTAACTCGAAGTTAAGGTGTTTTTTTTCTATCTACATTTCAATTCATTCTCCTTTTTAGTTGTTTCTGTAGTTTGATAGAGGCCATTTGTTTCTTCATTAATTATCAGCTTCTGGGGCCCAGTTGATCAATGTGTATACAAAACTCTTAGCGCTGGTAGCTTTTTAAAGCATAGTTGCACCTTATCTAAAGGCAGTTCTTTCACTATTAGTTTTTTAGGATTTTCTGTTTATATACCACTCATATAGACAGAAAAAAGCTGTAGCTAGGCTTGTAATATCTGAGATTACAATTTATTTTCTTTATGTTCTTGTTGTGGCTTTAGTTGGATGAAAGCAGCTGGACAATGGCACTCTCGCCTCAGCAGACAGGAATGTTTGTAAATGCAGACATGTCCAATATGACAGAAGATGTCACTATGAGTGCTGTGTTGTTGCGTGAGGATGATCCTGGGGAAGCTGGTGAGACAATTTAAAGTTTAACTAATAATTGATCAGTTCTGATTTGTGGGGTGCGTGTATATATATGTGTGTCCTTTTAAAAACTTTTTTGTATTCTTTTGCTGGTATTTCTTAGTCAAAAGCAGTCTAGTTTTAAAAGTTCAGAAAATTATGCTGTTCCAGTTTATTAGAGTTTTGTGAGTTTATGCTTTCTATGGAACCTGTTCTGATGGAACAAATGTGATGCTCTAGTGATATGGGAAGGAAAATTGATTCATTTTGTGGAGATACACAAATGAGTTTGCTGTTGAAATTCTTGCAGGTGGCATATTTACAACAGAAGTTTTATAACTGACATAGCTCTTAGCTTCTATATATCTTACTATCTTAGCTAATAAATGCTTCTGACTTCGTGAGATAGTTCATACCATCATTGTACTCATTTAAATTTGCAAAAATGAGATATCTTGTCACGAGAAGGATGTTTTCATAGTCCAGTGGGAGCTCTTTTAACTAGTTATGCCTCACTAATAGGGCTGTTTCTTCTTATATCTGTCCTAGCTACTATGAGCATGTACTCAGACTTTCTGCATTCCTTTCTGAAGCATACATCAACTACCATTTTTGATCTTGTGGATGAGTATGAAAATATTTGTAACAGTCAGGTAAGTAGTTACTTGTTTTTTTGTTTACTTTATTTTACATTCCCTTTCCAAAGCAGTGTTGCTGTGAAGTCACAGTGCTTAACATACATACTTTAAATCGTCCAGCTTATGAGTCACTGAACACTAGCATTGAGTAGCATCTCACTTTCCTCAAACACTGCTTTGGCACAGGAATATCCATGGTGTAGCTTGCTGAATATTAAAATTGTCATCTGGCTGCTGTTCCACTGGAAGTGGAACATAAGTGGCAATAAACATTAGCAGATGCATAAATGCTTTTATTAATGAGATGGATTAAAATGTACTTATTTCTCTCATATGTAAGTAAATTAAATCATCATATTATTTTATAAAGAAAATCATCATTTGAAGAGATGGTAATTAAACCCATGTATTGGAAACATTCAGGATAATAAAAAGATTGCTGTAATGGCTTAGGAAAAAAATACACTGATGGGCAATATTAACTCTGTATAAAATTATTTCTCTCAGGTGAATATATTAGGGAAAATAGTTTATCGGGCAACTCCTGGACAGCAGAAGTTTTCCAGAACTGCCAGTGTCTTGTGGCTTCTCAAGCAGGAGATGGTAACTTGGAGACTGCTGTCCTCACTTTATAGGTAATTCCTTTGAAAAGTACACTACTGCATTTTTGTACTGAGATGACTTTCTTGGATAAATTTTTTATGGGTTTATAAATAGGGAGTCAATTAAGTACCTATTAATAAGCTGTTTATATAAATAGGTTCTGATATATACATCTATTCATTATTTATTTACAGAAATGAAAATTGTAAATAGGAATGTTATTACTACCTTTGCAACTTCTTGTATTTTTTAAGAACATTTTTGTAAAGGTTTTTTAAGCATTTATACTTAAAAAGGCATTTTGCTAAATTTTCTCAGCTTTTGTTTTAATCTTTAGTGTTTTGCACTTTTATTTCTAGAGACAGAATACAGTCTGCACTGGAAGATGAAACTGCATTTGATATCCCTGTAAGCATGGACTCTTTTGGCTTTTTTTAAGTTCCATAAAAAGCTAAATAAGCAAAATATAGGCTAAATGCTTGTATTTTACTTTTACAGTCTCACAGTGGTAGTCACTCAAAATTCAAAAGTGAAAAATGAGACTGATTTTTATCAAGACAAGTATTAAATTATTTCATCTGTTGTGAAGAGTAAATATAAATATTCAGTTCTAAAGAGAGAATGTTAGTGTAAAATTATTGTAAACTATTCTTTGTTTTGTTTCCTTAAATATCCTGAGTTGAGAGGGATGCACAAGCATCATTGAGTCCTCCTGCTGCTCTGCACAAGACAACCCTAAATTCACTAGAAATAACTATTTATTTATTTTTAAAAGCTGAATCAGTAGCTGTGACGTTCCCATGGGTCAGAGATAATTTTGCTTTGCTTAAACGAAGAACATGTGGTCTCAAACTGTGGCCTTTGTAGTCCTGATTCCAATTTATCTCAAGAGAAATCCAGATTTTCTAGCATTCCTGTTACAGCTGTAGTCGTCTTGTCTATGTCAATACAGTTCTTCCAGCCTTTGCTGCCAGAATATGCTTAGGAAAACAAAGCAGTAAGTGACGTGACTCTGCCTTTGTAAAATTTATGATTGCAGATCTTCCTTCTCAGCCATAATATAGCTTCCTCTACGATTCCCACTGCTAAGTTGTCAGTGTTAAACACTGTTGTGTCAAAAGTACCATTTCCTCCTACCTGTGCATCTTCTGTTCTCTTTTTATTGCAAGTCTAATGAAAGCTAAATTGATGCAGGGGATCAGTTAGAAGAATCAGGGTTTGTTTTTTATGCTTTTTAATGTTAAATGTGTGTATGACCTTGAAAAATGTTGTTTTTTAAATTTAAAGTAACAAATGGGACTTAAGATAATATGCAGGCAGTCAAGGAATCAATGAATCTACTGTGTGGAATCTTTCTGTGTTCATATATTTGTGAATTATGTTCTAAGTCTCATTTCTACAATTTTTAGTGTAACTGGATGTAAAAGATCAAATAAAACAATATATAAGACATGTATTTTTAAAAAAGAGGGTGGGGAAAGATAGCATACTGAACTTGTAGCAGATTTCTGAACTATTATGTGTTCAATTTGTTATTTCTGGTTTTGTGAAAACTTTCTTTTCCATGAAGTAATAATCAGCTTTTTCTTAAATAGGCCTTAACTGCTAGTGAAAAAACAACTGTAGACAACTTGTTTCAGAAAGATTCACTTGTTCGACAAAGTCAGGTATGATGGAAAGTTTTTAATGTGAGAATGAAAATAGATTAAATGTTTATAACACTAATGCTCCATGCACTTTTTGGAGTTTCTAATACTTTTTTTTTAATATTCCCTCAAATGTGTATTAATTGTATGCATAAAAATGATGCTCCTTAGTTGCTAAAGAGGAGAAAAGTTTTTCAGGCTATTTTGCAGAGGATGAAAGGCTGAGAGCTGTTCCCGTTTGCAGCATCTCTTACTGTTGATGGTGACGGATAAGCTGTTAAGTAGCAATGTAGCAAACTGCAGTATCCAGTGAGAAAGACAGATCAGGTGCCAACCACCTTCATATTGGATACTTAAAATGAAAGTGAAATAGTCTTCTGGATCTGTCGGCCTTTTGGTTTCCACCTAGATAACAAGTGGATCCAGATATGAGAGGAAGGCAGTAAAAGTATTATTACGTGTTTGTTTTAAAAATGCAATTTAATTTTATTCCAGCTGGTGGTGGATTGGCTAGAGAGCATTGCTAAGGATGAAATTGGGGACTTCTCCGATAATATTGAGTTTTATGCCAAAACAGTATATTGGTGAGTTCAGACTTTTCTTAGATTATATACATTTTTCCATCAAGTGTAAGCTTCACAGTCACAGAATCACTCTTGAAAAGAAGTGGTCTTTTTAGGTTGTTCTCTTCATTCACTTATTTTCTTTAAGTTCATACATGTAAAAATTTAGATTTCTTACTCATCCACTGAAGTAAATCTCAGAAGTCAATTAGTGCCTTTGGGGAGGCAAATATGAAAGGAAAAACCATCAAACCATTTTAATTTAATCTTTGTCTGGCTTTAGTTTTTGCCTAAGTTCTTATCGTTTTGTGTCATTGACCCTTCACCAGAAGCTGTTACTGTCACCTGTATTATCACTGATGGGTTTTATGGCAGAATGGACAAAAGACTACCTTTCATGCTAGATGCCTAGAATAAACCTGCTTTTAATGGCTGGTGAATACAGGCTTTTGGAATTATGTGTTTATTCTCAGTTAAATTTCTATCCTAGACTGACTTTATAGTGAATGCTAATGGGAAAATTTGCTTATGCAGAAATCAGTTAATAGTTGAATACGTGAATGATTGAAATAACAGATGTTTTTGAAAGAAATCAAATACATGTGCATTAATTCTAATATTGTACTTGTTGTGAAATGTTACATTTTCACAATGCTAGCAGAGTCCATTGATATATCAACCATACCAAGTGTCTGTTCTTTAAACATACTCCATGTAGCAAAATATATCTTTCAATATTTGTCTTACTAAAAGATGCTTGCTAAAAAAGCATTTTTCTATAAAACATTCCACTGCTTTCAGGGATAACACACTACACGCCCTGAAGCAGCGACAGTCAAGTACATACATGGGAATTTCTCGTCCTCTGGTAACAGAGTTGGTAAGTATTATATAAAAATAAGACTTGNTATGTCTGAAACAAACTCAAGTTCCTAACCAGAAAAGCTTATAAAACTCTTTGGGAGCCCTTGCAGATAAGGGAATGCTGTCTTTATGCAGTAACTAGTACAAAGAAAGCAAGTCCTAATGCAATACTTTGAGAGCTCTATAATAAAAGCTGATAGGAGAGAAGTGAAGGAAAGAAAGGACTGTCCATTAGAATGAGGTGATGAACTGCCTCTGTGACAGCAAAGCAGCCCTAGAAGATTGATTCAATTGGGGAGTGATCTGAGGTATTGATTTGCCTTAGAAAATCTCTTTGGATTAAATAGAAGCAAGTGCAGCTGTTGTGGAAAACCTTCTCAGATAGAAAGTGGAGGAGGAGAAACAGTCTGATAGGCAGATAGACGGAAGGGCAAAGGATGTTTGAAGGTGAGAAGAGCTGGAAGATAAGAAATTTGGGACAAATAACAAGGCAGTGGAGTAAATTGCATTAATCCTTCTGATAGGAGCAATGACAGAAGAGGAATAAAAGAAATTAGGGGAAAAACAGAAGTGTGATGCTCAATATTATATGGGTTGTACTGATTGTTGTGCCAACATGAAAAAGTGACTCCAAATGATAAAACAGGGCAGAACATTGTTGGAAGAGACATACAGATATTGTGTTGATGAGTGATGACATTTTCCTTGCAGGATCCAGATGCTCCTATTCGACAGAAACTGCCACTTGATGATTTGGACCAAGAAGATGATGCAAGGTTATTGAAGTATCTCTTCACTCTCATCAGAGCAGGAATGACAGATGAGGTAGTGTAAGTTTTAATTAAGTAAACATAAATACCTTACTGTTAAAGCCAATGTGTATTAAAATGTCTGTTGAAATTTGGCTTGTAGTGATTCAGTTTTCAATTTGTTGTCAATACTGACTGCCAAATTAGCATTTTAATCAAACTTGCTTTTAGTTAAGTAATTTTGGGTATAGAATAGATGTTACAGAAAAAATGTAGTTTTGAGTGTTTGGGTTGTTTGATGATATTTTTTCACTGTTGTGTTTTGATACTAAATACTGACAAGACAAACACACAGAAGGCTTTAAAGAGCTTCCTAATTGTGTCTCTAATCATCAGTGGATTATCAGACATGTATATATAGTGACGTTTGAGTAATGGGGAGGAAAGAGGATATGAGATTCTCTTGCCAAAGACCTTAACTGAGGACTGTGGTTACTTGCTCATATTCTGTTCCAATATGGTGCACATCTATTCATTTTCTGATGGTATTGGAACATGAGCATGTTGCTGCTGGACAATGTGAGTAGAAATTTGCAGCTTCAGTTGGGATTGGGAAGGCTAAGTGAGCTGGGAAAGTAGATGACTGCATGAAGACAATGATTAAACATCTAAGCAAAAGGGCTATGCTTTACACTAAACTTACCAGAATGATGCATAACAGCTGTTCAGTTAAAAAAGATGAGGCTGTAGCACATTTCTTACATTGCTGTAAGTACTGACTGAAAAACTGAACATTTCCGTGAAAAAAATGATGATGTTTACTTTTAAATCTTTCAGTTGTTTTGAGTTTAAGATCCTCTGTGCTTTTTTTTCACGTAGTAGAATCTCTACACAAATTAACTATTTTAATAATATTCATACTTTTAAAGAAGAAGGTGGAGGTTTTCCTGCCTTGAAGTGTGTTGCTGAGAAAGTGCATTGTTTTTCAGGCACAGCGCTTATGCAAACGATGTGGTCAGGCCTGGAGAGCTGCAACTTTGGAAGGCTGGAAATTATATCACGATCCTAACATAAATGGAGGTATCTGCTCCAAAGTGCATTTGAGACAGATATAAAAATACTAAGATCTCCTAGTATCTCTTTGTGGCAAAGAGAAATAGCTCTTTCTTTTCACCTGATGAGCTTTTTTTTGGTATCTGGAATATTTTACCATATCTGTTAAACATGTGAAAACTAACATGAAATTATTTTAGTTGAAGGTGACTTCACTGAATCCATCTACACATGCTAAAGCTGTTTTCTTTCTTAAAGTCAGATGTAATCACTAGGAAATAGATGTCTCAGAGTTCTGTACTGATCTTCTTCACCTCCATGTAATACTTGGGTCTGTATTTTCTTAACATCTGGCTTATTCTACTTAGCACACATTTTGTTGCTTACAGACTCAAATTGGACTATATACCCAGCTTCAAAAAGGTGTAGTAGGACTAGAGTTCAGCAAATGTAAATGCAGGAGAATGAGATGTTTTTAAAATATTTGGAAATTGTAAAGTGCCTTTCTCCTTGGTTCCTTGCTCATTCTTCCCCATTATAACACAGTACCTTGCTTTTCTTTGTGTTCAGTACATTGCAGAATTTAGCAAGGAATTTAAGAATTAGTCTAAATGTTGTTTATNACTGTAACTTGCAGATGCAAATTCACCAAACTAGCCAGAAAAGCCACCTTGCTGTCCAGTCAGAAGCATCAAAATGCTTTAAGGAAGAGTTCTGAAGGGATTGAAATTGGGCTATGAAAAGAAAATAAACTTCACTGTTTTTTAGATGTTACTGGATTCTCTCTTTTTAATAACACTTTCTCTCTTTTTCCTTTCCCCCTCTTTTTTTTTTATTATTCTTTGCATGTAGGA
>VZTT01051823.1:0-13022 GCA_013400855.1 Buphagus erythrorhynchus
TCCAACCCAAACCATTTCGTGATGCCAAGCTGGAGTCCAAATGGGGCAAGGAAACTGCTTAGCCAACACCACCAAAAGGTGTTCCCAGCACACACAGAGATCTGTTAGAAAGGGTCAGGGAGCCAAAGCACCACTCCCTGACCAGTACAGAAACTCTGCAATCTGAATGTGCCCCACACAGGTTTTAACTACTTACAGCCAACATCCAGAGTTATCTTGCCAGCAGCCCTCCCTGCCTCGTTGGTGGCCACGCACTGATAGTCACCAGCATCCAGGTCTTGTGTTTCCTGGATCTTCAAAAGACCCCGGTGAATATCAATAACGAGAAATGCTGATGGCCTCAACTCTAAGTCACCTAAGTCCAGACAGAAAAAGGCAATATAACTGTTTATATCAAATACATAGCTATATTTATCAAAATTATCCCAACTAAACAGTGTCCAAGTTTGAGTTAGTTCACAACACAGCTGTATGAATTCAGCAGATGAGAACTCTGACTCCCACTCAACTGAGAGGAAAAGTTCACTGCAACATTAAATACATCCTTGTTTATTTATTGGTTCCAGAAGGCAAACACAAACCCAAGTACCTTTGGGCAGAGATCAGCATTAGTACACTGTGTCAGGCTGTATGTCTCCTTCTCTAATTACAGGCTACTTGAAAACAGAACAAGAAAGGCTACAGAAAAATGTTTTGTGATTTTTGTAGCATAAAGCTAAACATTTTAAGAATGAACCTTATTTAAGCAGGCAGGAGGTTCAGCTTTGTTTTACTATTATTATTATTAATTATGCTACTATTATTATTGATTATAATGTGTTATATTTATATTTAAATAGAAGCAGGAATTTATTCCCTAGAGGTCAATGCCATTTCTTCTAGATTTAGAGAATTTCACAGGTCTGTCACTGATTAAATACAATATGACGCTCTTGAGAGAAATTAAGCCACTTCCAGACCATTGTTCTAAATATTGCTGCTAAATAAATTACTCAATCACCAAGCAATGAGCACACCTTTAAACCATTTCACTTGAGGGGGTGGGATTCCAGTTGTTTTACACTCCATAACAGTCGTGTCTCCAAGACCAACCAGAATTTCACTCTGAACTACAGTCAATGTTGGGTCCTCTAAAAAGAAACAAGACAGAAAAGAATTAGCTCTTCACCCGAAGTATAGGTAATTTTTAAGATATAAACCACAAAAGACTCTAATTTTCTCATGATATATGGAAGAATGTTTGCATTAAAAGTCAAACAGATTTAAAAGTGAAAGATAAACACTGGGAAACAAGGAAAAGTGAAGTCCTGTCCAAAGCACCTGAATCATATGCAGAATGTATAGGAAAGATAAGGACAAAATCAGAAAAGTTTCACCATGTAGAAAGTACAAACATGAAGAGTCATTCTCCTCCTCCAGCCAGATGTCTGTCATAAAACAGTTTAATATTCTGCTATCAGTATTTTAACACAGTATTTTGATACAGAAACACAAATTTTTTTCCAAAGAATCACTCAGGTTTCCCAGTCTATCCCATAGTAGGACTCTATTTTAGGGTTTTTTTAACCTAAAGAACTTTCTTTTTAGAAAGAGCATCAAGCTCCAAATACCACCTAACAATACTACTCAGGTTTTAACAGAAAACAAAAGGGATATTTGTGAGCTGTTCATCATATTTTCTGAGATTGGCAAAATTTCTACTAGTATGTTCTGCAGGGTTCTACTCATTTTAACAGATGATGAATTGGTTCCTTTTTTAAATTTCATTACATTGTTTTTCTTGCTCACCGATGTATGTGAGGGTGGATGTCTCTTTCTCTGTCCCAGCTGAGTTACTTGCCAAACAGCCATAAATTCCTGCATCTCTGGGAATTGCCTTTCTTATGATTAAGGTGCCTTCTGGGGTCATTCTGTACCTGGGAACACATAGGGGACCAAGCAAAATTATTAGAAAGAACAATGGTTATATCCACACTTCAAGCAGCCACAGCAGCATGAGTAGATGGTTTATAAATAGGCATTTCTGGGATTTTTTTCCTCATGATAAACACTATTAGTACTATTATATTTAGCACTACATTTTGTGAAAACTACATAAATTAATCTTGTAAAACAACGTGGACAAGAGAACTAAAGTGTTTCTCTGTTAGAGATGAGGTAATTGCAATTAAAGAGTTATTGAAGTAAAGATTGAGGTACTATTTCCAAAACTCATAGACTCCTGTTGAAGTAGTAGAATATTTTGGCCCTATTTAAACCTTCCTTTTCACATATGATATTAAAATAAATGGAGACAACTTCAAGTCCCACCTGCTGGAGCCCATGATAAACATATCGTTGTGTGTCCACACAATTGTTGGCTTTGGGTAACCCGTGGCAGAACACCTGATGGACACTTCAGAACCTTCTCTAAAAGTCTGGTTCTTGGGTGAAATTGCAAGTCTTGGAGGTTCTACCAAAAGAAATTAAAAGCAGCGATTAAAAATGTCTTGTTAGAAAACACAGGTTATGATATTCCCATTTTCAAATAGCTCCATGGTGAGAAAGCAACACAGTGAAGGTCAGAGCCCACTTGTTTCCACTGACACAAAGTCTCAGACTAAACCACCTTTATGAGAGGCATTAGGTCAGAATTCAGGTATTGGCCTTCCTGAGAAGGGGTTTAAAAAGCAGCAAGAGAGCCAATTCTGACAAACATTAGACAATAAGCAATGTGGAAGGTTTCCCTGCCCATGGTAGGGGTCAGAACAAATTGAGCTTTAAGGTTCCTTCTAATACACACCGTTCTGTGATTCTATGAAATTTATTCAAATTACTGGACACTAAAGCCCACAAACCTTCAGGTAGGTCAATTGTCAGAATGTAACCTGAGGGATAAGAATGAAAGTCACGATACATGTGCAGACACACAAGTGGAAGAGAAGTGAATCTGCAGTGTTAACAATTGTAAAGCATGTTATGGATTTCAGGGGAGTTTTCACTAGAAAAGCAATCAGTGAAGTCAATATAATTCAGTCATTTTTAACCCAGAGAGGTTGTAGATCCTCATCCCTGGAAGTGTCCAAGGCCAGCTTGGAGCAAACTGGGATAGTGGAAGGTGTCCCTGCCCATGGCAGAGAGTGGCACTGAATGGGTTTTAAGGTGTCTCCAACACAAACCATTCTGTGATTCCATAAGAGATATAAAGAGGGATAAACAAAAAGAAGCCTTCAGCATCAATCAGCCAGTCACACTCATCTGTTTTTCTGGCATCAACTAAGGGAACCTAACTAAAAATTAGTATCACCTTCACAAATAATCTTGCCTTATTCACTTGTCAGTTGCCTTACTTAGCTACCAAATTCCCAGTGATGCCCTTCCCAATCCTTTCTCATCCCCACCAAGGTACAGGGTGTGCTGTCCTGTAGCATCCCCTGTCCTGGTAGTCTGCAGAGGGGCACCCACATGTTGCAAGTAAAGAAACAGAATCACAGAATGGTCTGGGTTGGAAGGGACCTTAAAGATTATTCATTCTAAACCCTGCCATGTGCAGGGATACCTTCCACCAGACCAGGTTGCTCCAAGCCTCAAATAGTTCTAAAGAACAGCCTAGAGAGAAGCACAGAAGGCCCTAAACTGGTTTTGATTCTTTAGTACAGACACCCTGCATTTAATTAACTTTATATTTGAAATAGCAACTGAAGCAGCAGTACTTCAGTTTTATTCTCTTCCCCATTTTCGCAGTATTTAAAGATTGCAGAGTAGTATAACCAGCTCCTCTGCTTGTTATGACAGTGTGTATCCACAGACCTAAGTGAGCAACATTCACACCATCAGTTAGAGAGAGATCTGAAAGACCAGGGTATTTAATTCTGTATTGTATCTTTTCAGAGAAATGAGCAGAAAAAGATTAGAGTTATGCCACAAAGGTAATTCTCCTTTCATCCATCTGGGCAGTCTGTTCTCTGGAGTTCTTCCACATAGTAGTACATTTACGCTGAAACCCCACTGTGTTCATCCAGACCTGGTTTCTGCTCCTGCCTGGGATGTATTTGAGTATCAGCATTGCTTTGTTGAGCCAAGTCACGCACGCTGTCTCCTGGGCTGTTTTTTTATTTTCAGCTGTATTCCAGTTCTGGGCACTGGGAAGTGCCCCCAGCAGTCCCCCAGGTGAATGCCCCCCAGGCAGCACCGGGATCCACTTTCCCCCACCACACATCTAAGGCAGCTTTTCAGAGAGCAGGACAACACTCTTGTCACCTCCTGGCTTGGCCAAACAGCACTTGCACAACTCTTATTCCAGCAATGACAATTCTTCAATGCCCAAAGGCAAACAGACACTTGACTCAGGTGAAACACACAATAAATCCGCTTATTTCCTGTAGGTGGCTGGACACTGCATTGTTTAACAGTGCTCCCTGTAAGTAGGTGCTGAAAGTGCCTTTCAGCTGTGATGGTGATACCAGACAGGCACTTGAACATTTTTAAATAATAAGGTGAAGGAAACCCACTATAATGTGAAGAGAACAGTAACTACAGCATGTATGATTTTATTTTGCCTATACATTCACATAAAAAGATGCACCTGAGCAGGATGCTGGTTTCACCACTTGTTAACCCAATGCTGGAATTCAGCACATGCCCACATTACTAACTCAAAACATCTCCACTAATCCCCACCTAAACACAAGCCACAGTCTCTCCCCATTACACAGCTGTGTTGTGTGCATAAAGGAAAGTTGCAATAATCAAGATAACCCCTTCCTTGTCTGCTCTGAAGTAGAGGCCCAGTGACCCGGTCTGGCCACTGAGCCAGCCATAGCTGGGATCAACCTGAGGCCATGGAAAGCAGCACCCTAAATTGGGGACATTGTTAGGGAGAGTTAACGTTTGTGCACTCAGGGTCATGGGAGTGACTATGTAAATTACAGATATGTTGCCACTTACAATTAGTTACAATGTTTCTAGAATGTTAATCCCAGAGTGTACAAGTTGTGTTCACCCCTTGTTGGGGGTCTTTGGCTGCATTCAGGAGCACTCCTGTGTTACAGGGAAGAACAAAGGACCCTCGGATTTTCCACCCAACACCCGGCACCTGCTCTTTTCCTCCATACTGACCCATTGAATTGTCACCTGTCCCCACAGGCGTGGGCCAGCGACGTGACACTCTTATACCAGAACACATGAAAAACCAAGATTATCATAAAATCACATTTAGCATCACCCAAACTTCCGGGGAATAATGGTGTAGTTGGAATTCTTCAAGGGGAAGGAAGCAAAAAAGCCACCACAAATCAATCTCTTCACCATGCATGCATACTGTTTCAATTTTTAAAAAAGCACCCAAATTCCTACATTTCCCCCACCCACAATCAATATTACTGAGATATATATTTGAAAAGGCCACAAACAAAACATCAAGCTTCTACCATATGCTATACTAATTGAGCCTAAAAAAGATGCAAATAGCAAACTCACATTTCACCTACCAGGCTATAACAAAACCAGAAAGAAAAGGTTTAAATGTTCATGGAATTCTACTCATCAGTGAGAAACATATTTAAAAATACATAGGATCACCAATGTTTCACACTCCTGGCCAATCTCCAGCCTCACACAGCTGCAATATACTCCTCTAGGCACCTGAAAAAGTAAGGAATCCCCTCATAAATTCATTTATGCTTCCATACAAGACCGATCTGATGGGATGACTTGAGCAACTCACACTACATAGCCACTATTTCACAACTCCAAATTTGAGCATATACATTTTAGTCCTAGCACTCAATGGGCATCAAGACTCCTTGGGATTTATCAAACTGCATTCCAGGACCTTCCAGAGTGCTCTGGGCAGTACCTCAGCCTACAGAGAGACCCAAGTTTCACAGAGGGCTGTGCCCTACCTGTGTCCTGGTCATGGGGAGCAGTGAGAGGCTGGGGACACAGTGTGTTCTCCTGAGCACAAAAGTGGGGCACAAAGTCAGCCCCACAAAGACTCCAGGCTGTATTTGCACAGCTGCTGGCACAGGAGTCACATGAATGTTCCCTTCCAGAAACAGCAGCATCAAACCCAACACTTTCAAAACAAGGGTTCACTACAACCTTCCTCAGTAGGAAAAGCAGATGCTGGGTTATTTTTAGAGCCACCAGCATTTGTTCTCTGCCTTAACTCCCCCATGAGAGAGAAAACAAGGATGAAAGCAGTGTTTATTCTCTTATGATCCAAAATTCAGAGATCTACATGGAGCTGGTCCAACAATAATAAAGGGCATCAGGATAAATTCAATTTGACGTTCTGAATTACTTACATCTACACAAAGCACGAACCCATCTCCATCAGTTAACAAGATTTCAAATTTCCCTCTTTGGTATGTTAATAATGACAAGCCCATAAAGCTGTAGCTTTTACATCTGGCCACCCTTTACTCTTTGCTGCCAAATAAAAACTGCTTTTTGAAAACTATTCCAGACCCTAACAAGCACTGCAAGTTGTACATGACAATCACACACTGAGTACCCCCAGAAATCTGATAGAAATCATTTTGTCCAGGCAAATTAAAATGAATACAAGTAACAGTACTTGCAAATCCTTCAGATACCATTCAGCTCCCACATGCAGACATCAGGTAGGCTGACAGTAGATTACTTTTTCCAAACAAAAGAGGCAGGCACTGCAAAAGTTGAATTCAGGTGCAGTTTAGTTTTTCCTATGTATTGATTCTATTCTAAGCATCCTTTACGAAAAATAAAGAAAACTCGACTCCGAGCTGCCCAAGAGGGTTCTCTCAAACACGTTCGAAAGCTGTTACCACTACCAGGACCAGCCAAAATGTAATTCCCAACTATTTCATACAAGCATTCTACATATATAAGTGATTTGAAACTCAGTATTCTGTTGTGGCAGCACTAAAACTTCTTCAGCTTTACTAGAAAAAACCACCAGAAGCAATGTGGTCATTGTTTTAAAGCTCCCAGCTGAGCTACAGACATTAGGGAGGAAAACCTAAATCCCAGGAAGAGATGAACGAGGGAGAAAGGCACTTCTCTTGATACCACTGACATGCTTGAATGAGTGTCCTGATGGAAAAATCCTGTACAATTCAAAACTAGGTTTTCCAAATGCATGGGGGTTTGAGGTTTTTTCAGTACTTTTTTTCCCTTCAGCTTTGTTAGAAGTTCAGGTTAGAGAAATCTAAGTTAGTTAGAAATTAAGGTATAACTCTGCTGTAGCAATCTAAGGGTAATTCAAACAGATACTGAAAAAACGCACTTCATTCTGCTGTATTCTGCACTAGGCCCTACACAAGTGGTTCCACACCTACTTATTCCATCTTGGTAACCAATACAGGAAAAATTACATCCCTTTAATAAGTGTTACAACTCCACTTTCAACCTGTTTTGGAGCACCTTAGGTCAAGCTATTCAATTCAAAATTTCTTTTTTCCATAATTCTAAGCTTTCCATTAGCTAACAAATTACTAGAATTAAAGCAGAAAAGTTAATTAATCAATGTCCTCCTCTTCACAGAGTATGACCCAGCAGCATCACAAGCAGAAATCTGTTGGAATCACCTACAAGTGACAGAATCATTTTCTTTCTATACAATTTTGAGTTTTGTCTCTTCTCAGCCATAGACAGGTGAACCAAGAATCAAGATTCAAATCTCCACATAATCAAGGCAAATAGAAAAAAAAAATCCTGCATACTTGAAAATTTTAAAAATATTTGCTCCAATACCAATTATTGCATTTATACTTTTTTTTTCTTTTAAATTTTTCCTGATATATGTCTGGCAAAAGCCCAGACCTAGATTTGTTTGGTCTCACTTATGCTGCCTTTTTTAGTTCTGACTGATTGTTAATGAAATCACACAACGGTTTGAGTTGGAAGGGATATGAAAGCCCCTCTAGTTCCACCCCCTGCCATGGGTTGGGATACCTTCCATTCTCCCAGCTTGCTCCGAGCTCCGTCCATCCTGGGACACTCCCAGGGATGGGCCTGTCCAAGGCTGTGGGCAACCTGTTCCAACAGGAGCCGTGCCACGCGAGCCGCGGGCGCGGCGTGCCGCCGTTACCTTGCACGGTGAGGAAGACTGAAGCCGTGGCAGACCCGCCCTCGTTGGCAGCAGTGCAGCTGTAGCTGCCCTCGTCCGAGAGCCGGGCCGGCCTCACCTCCAGGGACCGGTTGGGCAGGAGGCGCAGCCGCAGCGGGTCCTGCAGGCGCGCGTCGCGCCCGTGCCGCTGCCACGACAGGTTGTAGCGGCCCGCGCTCAGCACCAGGCAGCTCAGCACCACGCCGGCCCCGGGCACCGCTGTCACGTTGTGGGGCACCTGCAGCACGGGAGGGGGCTCTGCGGGGAGGGAGAACAAAGGTGTGAGAGACACGCATCTGGCAGCCTTTCAGCATTTGTGAAAGCGTTCTGATAAACAACTTCAGGCACGCTGCAGAACAAAGGAATTTACAGTGTAATTTTAATATTTAATTGTGGTTACTGCGCTGCAAAGAGAGAGAAAAGACAGCGACACACCCGGACCTCTTTGGGGAAAAAAGGCCAACTTTATTGTACAGACAGCCTGTATTTAAAGTGTGTTACGTGCAGCTAGGACAGGACAGTAGTTCATTGGACAATTGGGAAAAACATCCATGGGACAGCATGTCTGGATATCCCAAAGGAAAAACACCAGGTGTTAATCTTTATTATGAATTTCACTCTGCTTTTCACCATGTTATCATTCTGGGAGACTTCCTCCCTAACTGAAGCTGTAGTCAGCTTGTCAGCCTGGGAATGGACCTGAGAGTCAGGAGAAATCCAGGCCTGAAAAGAATTTCCAAGCTGTAATTCCCTAGCTCTCTGAATGTGTGTGTCCACATTTAATTATTTATCTAATTAAATTTAATTAATTATTTAATAATTCAGGTTTAATATTTGGTTTCATCTCCCATTGTGAAGCCACTAACAGAACCCAGGGCAGCAGCCTCATTCTCTGATGCTGAGCTACCTGCCAGCAGCTCACATCACAAGGACACACCTGGTCTAGATCCAAACTACCACATCCTGTAGGATGAAAAATCACATCCTCTATGAGAAGAGGCAGCTCTGTGTTCTTTGAGCACAGCCAACAAGGGATAGTGTCACAGCAATGGGAGATAGGACCACCACAGGCCTCCAAGTCTGATCTCTGCCCCAGGTGTGACCCCACCTGGTGGCATTTGAACTATGCAGTAGATTTTTACAGCTTGTATATGGAAAAAAATATGTTAGTAGGAAATTCTTCCAGCAGCAACAATGGAATCAGGTTAAAACCATTAGTGTTAGCACCATAAGTGAGTTCTTTTCATGACGGATTCTATACAAAAATGTGGAAGGAGAAAGCATCCATGCTCTTATTTGATTAAGGACTTCATAGAATAGGGTAAGAAAGGGGGAGGTAATAAACACAGTATGCAGACAGCCCTGACAGACAGCAGACAATGCCAACAGCCACTCCTCCTCATGCTGATTGAAGGGCACCAAAAGTTACCAGCATCACTGCAGAGGGGCCAGCCCAGACTATGCAGCTGATAAGGACACAAACCCAAGGTCCCTGCTATGGTGAGGCTGAGGGCCAGCTGGCAAACTCATGAAGGAATATGCAGGGAAGTGAATCAGAGAAGAGAAAAGGGAGGAATAGATAGGAAGGGGCATAAAAGGGGCCTGTCCCCTGTAAAGCACCACCAGTCAGCACCCTGTCTGCCCTAGCCCTGGCCTGACCAGCACAGCTTATTCTCTCACTAGTACATCCCTTCTTTAAGTCTGCCAGGGTAACCTTAGTCCCTGTTCCTTCTCTGTATCCCTGCAAATATTAAGTGCCAGCTACTGGGGGACTGGTGTAAGTAGACTGGGTGCCAGCTGCTGGAGTCAGACCAGGGGTTTAGGAGCTCCATGCCAGTGGCACCAGCTCCAGGGGGACCTGGGGTCCCAGCCCCAGCTCTTGGAGCCCACAGTGACCTCAGGCAGCGCTGCACTGCTGCACACCAGCTGTCCCTGGGTATATGGGATGAGCTCTGGCAGCCAGGCAGGAGGAATTCCTGCAGCGACGTACAACATCCTTCAATTCTCACTTCCACTCAAATCTCTGGGAATTTCATTATCTTTTCTTGTATATATTTTATGCTGTAACTCCCACTATTTATCTGCTTTTTACCCAACCCACCTGTACAGCTCTATCATGCTCCCAGAAGAAAGCAGATGCAGTAATTTTCTACTGAAGTTATTTGAAACCACAGATGTTTAAAATAGCAGCCGTCATTCTGCTCCTCTTTGAGATATTACTGATCAAGGAGGCAACATTTCAAGAAAAAAAAATGCATAATTTATGACTTTATGCCTCCCCATTAAAGATATCACATATCTATTCCATTTGGTTTTCCCTAGACTGGTTCTTGAACAAAGAAAACTCGGCAATAAATAATACTTTGAGAGGGATGCTTGTGCAGAAATGAGACAGCTGTAAGAGCAAGACCAAATCTTTATCAGTACACACTAAAACACAACTATCCTAAAAAAGGCAAGGATAACAGGGAAAAACAACATCTGTATTTATTACAGATAAAAAAAGGGTTAAAGTTACTCCTAAGGTCTGAACCAGCCATAAATCCTCCTCCTCAAGGCCTCCTGGGGGGGTCTCAGATGAGGTTCACAAGCTCCATGCTGGATCCCTGCACAGCACTGTGTGCTGGGTGTGCAGCTCTGCCTCCCTACAAACACAGTCCTGACAGCAATCACCCCCACTGCCACATCCATAGACTTTAACCCATGCAAAGGAGAGTCAGGGAGAGCTACACCTGCTTACTGAATGGAGCTTCTCCCCTCTACTCTTAGGTTTGGGAGAAACAAATCTTCTACTGCTTTCCACACGCTTATCATCAAATATGCTGCCTAAACTCAGGAAAGAGAGAGATGAAGCAGTACAGGGCTGGAATCTTTTGACTGCCAGTCTAGTGGGACAACACAAGTTTTGGACTACCCCAGCCTCTGCCCACAGCAGTGCTCACACTCAGCCATCCCCCAGCACTTTACTGTCCCTTCAGTTAGGGTGTTGCACAAGCTAACGACCCATTTGACATTTTAAAGATTTAATAGGAGCAAAACAAAGTCAAACTCAAGTGTTTGCTTTCTGTGAAATGAGAAAATGTTGGCACAGCTCCAATACCTTTCACACAGCAGTTGCCAGAATGGATTACCTGTGATATACTGTCTGTCAGTTGGGTAAACCAAGGACACTTGAAAAGATTGTTTACTTTGTTTCAAGAAGAAATTTCAAGTAATTTTCTTGCAAATATTTGTACACAAGGATTTCAAAGTATCTCCCTGCCATTAATACCCTGCAGGGCTCGAACAGAACAAATGGTCATGTTTACACAATGACTCAGTTCCAGGCCATCACTCGTGCTTTGTAAACGAGGGGATATGGGATTTTTTTTTTTCTTTATTACTCTTGGCTTTCAAGTGCTACAAACATCACAAGAAAAAGGTCAGGATTCTCTTTCACGTTTCTCTTTGATGAGGAGAATGATTGCAATTTCTAGACTGAGAATCTTTATGCCCACAATTGCTTGCCCTTCAAGCCATGGTTTGAAACAAGCATCTGGGAATATCCTTTCTTCTTGAAGGATTTTTGTGGCCAAAATATAAACTAGCACTCTAGAACCAGGACTTGGGTAAGCACAGATGTTACTGTTCTGTTCTACTCACTACTTGATGAGAATAAAAGGATGTTCCTCTTCTCAAATTCATCCCTTGGTACAAGAGGGCTCTTTCTCTACAAACCTTGCCTTGCATAAAATCAATGCTATCACACTGGCTTCTTTGCATTTGCTCACAGTACAAAGAAAGGAACATCTTTGCTTGGAAAAAGGAAGCTGAAGAGTTATGGAGCCACTTTCTTCACCTACTGAGAGGATTGTTTTAGGGAATACACAATTAGAGCCTTCTCAGGGCAGAGGAGAGGAAAAAAAAAGATGAGAGTCTTTGTTCATACTTCGTTCATAACATGCAGCAGGGGAAATTCTGACCAGATATACAAAATATTTTCCTAGTGGGGGTAATTAAGCACTGAAGGCTGCCCATGAACTTGTGAAATCTCCACCCTTGGGGATATTCAAAGACTGACTGGACAAGTTCCTGAAAAACATAATCAAGCTTGGAAGCCAATTCTCTTTGAGTGAATTGGTCTAGGCAACTTCCAAAGGTGCCTCCAGTCTGAATTATTTTGTGATTCTGTGACTCATAATCCAGGTTAATTTACCTGGAGTAGCTACTGCAGGAGATAAGAGGCAAGAAAACATTAATTTCAAGCCACTAAAGGAAACCCTGAGTCAAAAATGTTGTTCTGAGTTCTCCCATTCCTCCCTGTCATAGAAAATTAACTGCTTCAGTGTTCTCCCAGCTTGCCAGCAACAGCTTTTTGCTCCAAGACTCGTATCTGACCAACACAAGGCTATATAGAATGGATCTTTGCTACAAACCAGAAATTATTTTTTCCTCTCATTCTGTCTGCATTGCAACTGTGAAAAATTAAGTGACAAAATTTGCTATAGTACAGGCAGGGGTCTCATCCATCCACAGACAGAAATAAGCCTGCTATTTATTCAAAATAATCTTTGTGATTAGCCCTATTTTTACCTCATTCATTTTACTTCTTCATCTTTATTACCACTTTTAAGAAATTCAAGGTAATAGATGAGATTTCCAACAAGTTACTGAATTTTGTATTGTAAAAAAGCAGAAATTTCAACACAACTTTCGTACTTCCTTGTCTATCAGAAAACACATACATACAATCAAGCCAAGATACAATTGCTACAAAGTGAAATAAAAATGAGAACAATTGAAATCTGAGATTTAAGTTTTGGATTCTACAGGTCAGATCTATTCTGCAAGTCCAACTGATTGCAGGAACTAAAACCAAACCACCTTTGATATTTAAAACAGGTTTGTTGAATAAAACTCAGCTCACTTGTGGACATGGGTGAGGAAAACACACAGTAATTAAAAATACACT
>VZTT01051823.1:13302-25797 GCA_013400855.1 Buphagus erythrorhynchus
ACAGGAATCCAGAGAACCACTGCAGGTTTTCTCTGGGCCCCAGCAAGGCCAAGGCTGCTGGGCAGTAACACCATGTTGGTATCACACACCGTATGACAGCAAGAAGGGAATAAAACTGTAGCTACGCAGGCTACTTACATGCACTTCAAAACATTCTCAGTTTCTCATGATTCAAAACCACATTTTATAAACTACAGACACACAGGGGATGACATAAATGAGCAAACCAGTGGTTCTGCAGTGTTCTAGTGCTCCTCATGGCCTGTTACTATGGCACATAAACAAAACTGATAAGCACCAAAATATCTGTGAGAGCTTTGGCAAGTCATTGCCACATTACAGGAAAACACTACATTAATGACCCCTTTGTTTGTCTGAATAGATTGATTTATCAGCCCTTAAAGGATACAGAAGGAATAAGAGACTTGGAATATGCACAGAGTTCAGTGCTGTAGCACTGTGAGACATACAATCCAACCACACCACAAATGAAAAGTGTATGGTGACCTTAAATGGCTTTCTACTTGTTCCCTCTTATTTCATACTTACTCTAGATAACCTATCATACTTCAAATCTATGACATTTCCCAATGCAATGCTGGCACATGGACATGGCAGCAACTGCCAGCACCAAAGAGTAAGGTGATGTTTCTTCCAAATAACGAGTGAGAAACTCCTCTATTTTATGGAAAGTATTTTAAAAGTGAGGTTAGACAATCCTGTTCTGCTTCCTTCCTGACTTGTGCTACACACCACATGTCAAACATGGAAGCCTTGAGAACAGAAGCACAAAGGGAAATGTGCCCAGGGGGGTGGAACAGCTTAGCAAAACAAAGACCTGTGGTGGNCAGCTTGGCAAAACAAAGACCGGTGGTGGACTATTAAAGAAAAATTAAAAAAAAAAAAAAAATCAAACTGACACTGGCAGCAAGGACTAACATCTCAGGGCATTGCTCCACACATGGGCACTGGGTGAGGAGCTGTAACTGCACACAAGTCACAGCACATTTCATGGGATAACTCAGCACCTTCCAGCACCACCATTACCTACCAAATTCATTTTACTGTACATGCAATCTGCTGATTGGATGTACAATTGGCTGTTTGTCTGGGCAGCTTGGGAAGTACAAACATTCAAACTTCAAAGTCCAGATGACCCCCTGGTTCTCAGTCACTGCAGAGAGCATGGTGGTGCTTGGGTTGACCTCACCTCCTGGACACCCCCACCATGCTGCTCCAGACCTAGCTGGGAAATCACCAGCAGAAGGCTGTGGTTCACAGGGAGAAATGAAACCTGTAATTTCACTTCCTAGCACATGGTTTGGAGTGATATATTCTGCATGGTTTACTAGACTTGAATAGCAACCACAAATATCAGTTGATTATGAGTGAATTTTTTAATTATCATGATTGTTGTTTTGATTAAGTACATGACTTGTCCTTCTTGTCAGAATTTAATGTCTTATTTTTGCTGATTCTAATCTCTGCAGGATTGGTGGGATCTACTATTTATAATACAGAATGGATTGTAAAGACACTTTAGTGCTCAGTTCCCACTGATTCCCCACTGGAATGAGGCACTCAACTACTGCTCCTGACCTCCTTTATCAGACTGGGCAAAAATGCACTGGGATATTAAGCAAAATCCAAATTTTCTTACTACACTACCACAGGATGCAGAAATGTAAAAAGACAAAGCTGATACAATTTTTTAAAGATTTCTTCTTCCTAACTTATGTTACTCATTTAAAATTAGGAATTATTATTGTAGCTGATAATTGTAGCTCTGGAACCAATGTAAAAAAAATAATTAATTTCAAAGTCTGTTCTCCTCATAAACCCTGAACCTGTAGTCATTCTAAGGGTATTTTCACATAGACAACTGTCACAATAGAAATATGATATTCAGCTTGTAAACCATTTAGGTTTTGAAATAAATATTAAAACAGTTGAGTAAAGACATCTCGACACCAAAACAAAACTCATTCAATGCAGAGGAATACTACAGTTCAAATCTGCACTGAACTACTAAGCTGGACAAACCTCGCCTGGAACTTCACTACAAATAAGAGGCAAACAAGCCAAGCTGAATTAGATCCTATTTAACTGTGACCAATAATATTTGGCTTGAGATATGTTTTGTTAAATTAACTTGGATGATGTGTTCATTCATCCACTGTGTAACAGAAAAAAGAAAAATGCAGCCGAATCAGCTGGATGTGTGAAGAACAAGGAGAAGCGTGGGGTTTGATACCTAAGGAATGGAAAACATTACACAGCAGCCCAAGTATGTGCTGTGCTGGGGCTGACTATGTGTCAGTGGCACCTCATCAAAACCCAAACCACACCAGGCTGCAGCATTTCCCACTGCCAGCAGTGCACAAGGGAGCTGGCAGGATGTGTTTACTTGGGTATGCTGTACCTGCTGGGGAATGCAGAATTTAGTCTTCAGTCTGCTCCTGAGGTGCTTCAGGCTGCATAGGAGGCTGCTGACACTGTTTGCTAGTGCACACTTAGCTTTTGGTTTCAATAAACAGAATTAAAAGGGCATTTTATGAGTATTTTAACTAATTTGCCTTTTTTTTTATTATTCTTCTCTCACCCTACAGAGAAAGGGCACACAATTATTTTTCTATACAGAAATCTGAAGAGCCTTCTGGTACATCACATATATTTCGCTATTTTGAGAGATTTTCTGAAGATGAAAGTTTCTAGGGCAGGTCATAGGACATACTTCTAGGACATCCATGAAAGGCATAAAAAAATCAAACAAACTAATGCATGCCCAGTCATCTACTTATCACTGGGGCCAGAGTAAGGGGTGTGTTTCATAACAAAGCAAGTTACCAATTTTGCATAACTTTTAAAAATATAAAACTATTTGTCTTCTAGACTTTTAGACCCAGTTTATCATAATTTCAGAGCACTATCACATGTACAAAATGTACACCCTCCTCTATATATCATATACAGATATATCTTTGTATTATCAATATCTCCATAAAATACAGCTTTCCTGATAAAGAGCACCAAAAAATAACAGACTAGAAGTAGTGGGATGTAGACAGCACATAGCAGTAAATAATAACAGAAATCATAAGCTATAAATAGGAAATGAAGCAGTATTGTGAAAAAAAGGTCACTACTTACTTGAAGAACTGATCCACTCCCAGTTTTACTCCATTTTTAGTAAAACGCTGAGTAAAAGGTATAAGGCTTTCAACATGACAAGGAATAGAGCCTGGCTGTAAATAATATCCTGGAGTCTTCATGGGCATTGTAACTTTGGGGGCATCTGAAGAAAGAAAACATTCCCCAGAAAGTATATTAACAGCTACTAACACACATCCTAGCCTTTCCTTTTATTAAAAGGAAGCTCAGTTTCTGATAAAGCTCCACTTAGTAGGTATTGACCATCATGAACTAGAGACAGAACTTTGGAAAGAAACAGCACAGAAAGTACTTGTGTAAGTTATAAAAGCATACAAGATCTCAATTTTAACTGATTCAGATGAGACAAATAAACAGTCAATTCAAGTCAGTCTCTTACCAGGAGTAATACTAGAAAATGAAACACTTGAAACTCTCTGAAAAAGATAATCATCCTTGTCATAGCCTGTTATTTTAACAAAAAAAGCTTCATCTGGTGGAATGAAGTCAGAAATATTCCATAGTCCATAGGGCTTTCTGTCAGGATAGTATTTCACAGGCAAGGTCTTAAGGAGTTCCCCTGTAATACTCAGAAGTTCCAGTCGGTCTACTCTAGCTGGAAGCAGGATCCCTGTGGTATTCAGCAGCATGAAGGTAGGAATCCCTAGAAAAACAGAAACACACTATTTTAAGTGCTAAAGAAAGCAGATAACTAAAACATGAAAGATTAAATTCCATCTGCATGGCTCACTACCCCATAAATGCAGCATTCAACTCCAGCCCTTACCTACCAAGTAGGGAAAGGCTGAAGTAGGGAAGTAGGGGAAGTAGGGAAATTGTGCTGAGCTGAGCTCTGCTTATTAGATGTGAGGAGACCTAGCTGGGGAGAGTTTAAATTACCAATTTTCAACAGGTGTTTCTGAAATAGCAGCTTCTTTATGAACTCCTCACCATGTCCCTGGGCCAAGGTGTTTTTCTGAAGCTCCAAAAACAACAGAAACAGCACCACAATTTTGAGGCACAGTTAAAAATATCTGTATTTATGTCACACAGGTACAAATCCTCCCCAGGAACCAACCCACAATATCCCTGGAGTTACCACAAAGATCATAGAGCTCTACTCGATTTTGGGGGCCTGAAGCTGTTTAACATGGACTAAAGTGGGAACAAACCTTGCACTGGCCTGCTGGATGTTTTTTTAAAGTCTAAGGTGGGCTTCCTGGAGAAGCCAGCCCGGAAGTCAATGGTGCTGAGCCCCGTGATGCGCACAGAGTGCCTCCCGCTGCTCGAGGTCTGCAAAACAGCCAGCACATGGAATTATGGAATTAGCACTGCACAGAGGGTGAGCCAGCCACTGAGCTCAGGGACTGACTCCAGCATGGTTAACAGCAGCACACAGAGTTGCCTCATGGCTGAAGTTGTGTGCAAAAGCACCTTGAATAAAGCTTTGCTTTCACATCCAGGCCCTACAGTTGTGGTGCCAGCACAGAGAGCCAGTTTGTCTTGGAAGTAAATCACACCAACAAATCAACAACTCTTTGCCACATGCTAGTGCCTGCAATGGGAGTGGTCTGGAAGTTAGGACCTGATCATCACAGACTCGACTAGAAAACAGTGAGTGAATCAGAACTCAACAGAAAAATCTATGCATTAAAGGTGCTTCTCTTCCCCAGCCAAGGGGAAAGCAGAGGGTGCAGAGGTACCTCTCCCCTCTGCTCTGTACCCTTCTACCCTCACCTTGTCATTCTGCTTCAACCAGCAAAAAACAAATCAGAACAATCCCCACCCATCCATTACCACTGAACAGCCTGAGGTTCATGTTCTGGGGAGTACAGCTGCCTTGATGCAAGTCTTTCATCTTAAAGAAGATAAATCAAAGTAATTATAAGTTATTTCCTATGATTCTATGCAGAGAAAGAAAGGTCAACTGCTACTTGCCAAAGGTGCACAGGAACCCATGGCTTTTCCTCCTCTCCTACACCCTTCAGGGTGGAAGCTTCCATTGGGCTTTCCCTGGAGTTTTACCTGATCCATTCTCAGACTCCTGCATCTATCTGGAAGAGAGGTTACTCCAGAGTAACCCCCACCACTGCATGTGAATATCAAATTAAACAGTTGTTTCTTGTAACTTACAGCCTTGGGACAGGCATTAGACATCATGACAAATCAATGTCTATCTGATTAAAACAACAAATTTCCTTCTATTTAGTTAGCCTTTCACCTCAGAAATAGCACCACTAAAGCCTTTTTTATATAAGCCACCTGTTAACAATATAAAGAAATATTTAATTGTACCAAACAACTCAAGGTATCAAGCGCTAATTGCCAGTTAAAATTTCATTAGATCAACTCAGTGATAAAGTTCTGTTTTATAGCTTGGTGCATGTGTATAAGGAGTTTATGGTGTGAATAAAATTTTCACAAAGCTTAAGTCTTAAAATCTTTGTGTAAATAAACCAAGCCAGGGACTAAAGCCAAGTACACAATCCACAGAAAAATATACTGGGAAATCATTTCTCTTTATGAATTACTCAGGCCTTTGGATATTTGCGTGTTTTAAGGCCAGAATAACCTTACAAAATTTTACCATTTCCTAATAACAATTAACACATCTCTCACTGTCATGTCTAGGAGCAGGGGGTCTCTAGGCAAACACCAGGAATTAGTTTTATCACACAGGACTGCTTTCCAATTATTATGTTTAGGTCTCTTCTCATTATTTGTTATTGAACATGGATTACAGAGACAGTACAACAGTGTTTCCCTTCCCAGGCTGGATGAGTATAATCAAAAGAGCAAATACATATTTGTGAAAGATGCTTTCCTGTCTTGCAAACAACATCCAAGAATTGCCCAAATTATAGGTATCTATGAAGAAATGCATGACGTGGCTTGCTCATAAAATTTAGATTAAAATACTTCAACTACATATTCAAGAGATTTTCTTCATTTCCTTTTGAACCCAAAATATATCAATTTGAATGTTTTATTCATGCTCTTCATGGAGACAGCATTATGCTGAGCTTACAAAAAAAACCCTAAAAAAACCTCCCAACCCCCAAAAAACGCCCCGGCCCTGCCTGCAGGGGCATCCTAATGGCTTGGCAGGGCTGCTGTCCTGCTGCCAGAAGTGCATGCCACCAGTGGCAGCCTGGGCACAAGGGGACTGTTGGCTCTGCAGATGTCCCACACTGAGCCCAGGACCCCTCCCCAGCAGCCAGCATTTGGATGCTGGCACACACCAGTGGCTCAGCTCATACCACACAGCCAGGAGCAGACAGGGCTCTTCCTGCACTGTCCCTCTGGGCTGCAGGGCACTGGATATTTGCTGCACTGATCCCTCACCCTAGAAGTCCCCAACAAGTGGTAAAAGTGAATCCTCTCGCACTAACTGTAGAAAAAGGTCTCAGGACTCGATGTGGCTCATGTTACCATGTCCAGCAGGACCCAAATCTTTTTCATTCTTAACAGCCCACCAAGTTGTCTCTGTACTAGAATTTTCAGCACTTTTGGTCATAGAATCATGGAATTGGAAAGGATCTTAAAAGTCACCCAGTGCCACCCCCTGCCATGGGCAGGGACACCTTCCATTATCCCAGCTTGCTCCAAGCCCTGTCCAGCCTGGCCTTGGACACTTTCAGGGATCCAGGAGCAGCCACAGCTTCTCCAGGCAACCTGTGCTGGGGCTTTGCCACCCTCACAGGGAACAATTCCTTCCAACCCTGCCCTCCAGCAGTTCAAAACTTTTCCCTCTTGTCCCATCACAATCTACCCATATAAAAAGTCCCTGTCCCTCGTTTGATTAGCCCCCAGTCCTAGACAGACATTCAAACAATTCTCCCCAGAGCTGCTGAGCTCAACATGCTTTTGTAGCTGCAGTTCTGCAGCAGAATCAAGAGCTCCCCCCAGGGCTGTGTGTGAATTAACAATCCTTTTCAAAGCACCTCTGTGCTTAGGGCAGGGACAATGCATGGCAGGATCCATTCAGCACTGCCTATAAAGTGCCTCACCCAGGTGCCTTCCCCCCCAAAAATGACTGTAGAGTATTTACACTGCCACAATAGAATAGTTCAGTCAGAAAGGATCTACACCAGTAGGATTGTTTCCACTTCTATTTACAAAAGCTGGGATCATGCAGCTTTACCTACATAAAGAGGTATATAACAATATTAAATACAAGATCATAGGACATTTACTGTAACACAGACTCAGCTGTGAGTACCTATGATAAATATCATAGCAAATCATTATACAACCCCCTTATATGCTACAGGAAAACCATGCATGAGTTCTGCAATAACTTTACCTTAATTGTCCATGTTCCAGGCTCTGGATCTTTGACATTTACTACCTTTGCAGAGTTGTGGATATTTAGCAATTCATTCAGTCCTGATCCCTTACTGAGCTGCTTGCCTGAAAAAACAGAAACAGAAAGTAAATACAGGATGGAGTAAACACAGTATTGCTTAAAAAAAAACAGAGAGTAAATACAATATTGTTGTTTTGTACCAATGTATTTCTGATACTTGACTTACTCGCTACTTAGCAGTCAATCACATTTACAACAGTCAAAATTCCCAAAATATGACAGAATACTGAAAATGTTAATTTATGTGGGTGGTTGTGTGCAGGAATTGGTTCTCTAGAGAGGAATTTTGCTCCCTCAAGGCTGACCCTGAAGAATCATCAGCCCTTAAACTCACCTGGCTCTTTCACAGGACTAAAGGGAGAGAGGAAGTGGAGACTGGGATGTCCCAGTGCACATTTTCAAAACCTACTAGATGTGCCTTGAGTAATTTCAGTGAAACCCTGTGGATTTAGATGCATGGAGCTCATCTATGAGAAAGGCCAAAAAGAGGTGGGGTCGCAGCTTCAGTGAAACCTGACACTTGCACCCAGGACTGTGTGTTGTCATGGCTTGAACACAGACACTGAGCAAATCTCTCTCCTGTAAACAAGAATGCCTCAGTGCAGGACAGACCAGACCACCTTGCAGGGAACCCATCCTGGGCATAAAATACTTCCAAGTTACTCAAGCTATATCCTTAGGCAAAAGTCATTCAGAGAATACAAAATATGATCTGAATTTATTTCTCGAGTGCTGTTCCAAGTTCCTAAGGCATCAACATAATAATAAACAACAGATTTGTTCAAAATAGCTTCAATTACAAATTAGCTCCAAATCTGTCATTGCATTCCCCATCACACACTGCTCAGCTGGAGATGGGCAGGGGAGACAGGTTTTGTTCTGAATGTTCTCACAGTTCAAAAAAGCCAGACCATGGATGAACTTTCCTCACATAAAACCCAAACATTATGTACAACCCTTAAATGATGGTTCAGAGAATACAAAAACAGATGAAAGGCAAAAGTGTCCAGCAATCTGGAATGCAATGACAAATAGTAACAAAGAAGATAGAGGTGAGATGAAGTGGATAAAATAAGGAAGTTTTTCAGTTTCCTCCAAGGGAAAAAAAACACGGAATATTGGGAAAAAATAAAATATCAGAAGGGATTTTCCTTCCCTTTTTTCACTATCACAAAAGAAAGTATAAAGTGCTTCACCTAGAGGATTATGAATCTCCATTGCTGGTGAAGGACCGCTCAAGGACACTGTAACTTCCTTCAGACTGGGATCAAAAGGGATCTGCCAAGTATTTACAGCCATGGACAGATGGTCTGTAGACAAGAGATGCACTTTGGAGGCTTGAACAGCTTCTTCAACCCATTTTAACACCTAGAAGAGAAAAGAACAGTTACTATACTGTCAGCAGTACTGGCTGTTGAAATATTTTCTGCTGAAATGCTTGTCTCTACTGTCTTGTAGAGATTTCATATTGATTTATTTTTTAAAATGTGAATACTTAAAGGAAATGCAACTTTAATAGAAGATAGTAGCAAAGACATGGTCAGCATGGTGTTTAAGGGAACACATGAGCACACCTGGATACATCTCTACACAACAACCACAGGTAAATTTTAAAAGGAATTAGGGATACAAACCTGTGGACATTTCTGGTCATCAGTTATTAGCTGCATGAAGCAACAAGGAACATTTTCTCATCCAAATGTACTGAGTAATTGCTATCTATGGACTTTTCCAGGGCTTTTTTCCCCTAAAATGCCTAATACAAATTACTGTTAGGCACAGCACAGAGGTGGGACTGGAGGGGAACATGGCTTTGGAAGGTATGTCCCTGCAGGGCATGGAGGTTCCCACACCAGGGAGAGAACAGGAGCCCATAGGAGAGCCCACAGTGAAGGAAGGGTGTGAGGAGGAAGAGCAGCCAAGGGAAACCTGTGTGTACTGACCACAACCCCATTCCTGCTGGCACTGCAGAAGGGAGAAGGAATCAGGGGAGAAGTTGAGTTGGGCAAATGAGGCAAAGGTGTTCCTGCCTGTCTTTGCTTCCCACCTCCTGAAGGAATAATTGAGTATCTATTTTAATTGGCAACAAATTAATTTTCCTTAAGTCAACTTTGTCTTGCCCTCAACAACTGGTGATTTCCCTGTCTTTATCTCAACCCAGAAGCTTCCTTAACCCATTCCTCCTCTGCAAGGGATGAGTGGCTGAGAGGGAGCTTGACAATCAGCCAAGGAAAACCCACCAAAACCAACCCAACCTCCCCAGAAACACACCTGGTTTGTCAAACCATAAAAGTTTGCATCACCTCTGTATGTCACAGAGCTCCAGCCTATTTTTTAAATCCTACTGAAGCAATATTGGGTTTGTGTAACAATGTAATTGTGACTCACAGCAATACTGAACTAAGTTGCAGTTGACCATGGTGGCATTGAGAAACATCTTGTAAAAGCGAGCTGTCTTTTGATTATGTCAGTTCAATACTTGGAAACCAACAATAAACTAACCTGGATGTGTTACCTCTCAGTACTGGAGGTCTCCAGGGCAAGTCCTTCAACCTAAGACCCAATTCAACACATTGCCCAAAAGAACATCATTTCCCTGGTTTATTGTGCATTACTTGCCTGCTTTATCGTTTAAAAAATGGAAACATGCTATAGGTTTGTGTGTGAGATGACTTTGTGATAGAAACTAGACTCCAGCCTACTATAAAAGTGTGCTTGTTCTCATATGTTACAGCAACTTTTGTGCAAAGATGAAATAAGTTTAAGTGAAGGGCATCATTGAAAACAGATTTGAAATGGTGGGGGCAGGTTTTCATCAATGATTCCCCCTCCACTCTTAGCAATGTCCCACCTGAGTCATGCTGAGTGCTCCCAGCACAGGGTGAGACAGCACTGACCAGGTGTCCCCTCACCAAGGGTGTGCATGAGCAAGGTGCTTGCACATATTTGCAAAACAACATTCCCAAAAAATCACAGTAAAATTGCCTGTGCTGCTCAAAGCTCTGCAGTAACATGGCCCAAGAGAGAAGTGGGGTTTGTGCAACAGCTGGTGACACCAGCTAGGGAGTAGCTTGTGTTTGCTTTAGACAAGCCTGGAACAGGAATCACAAGGCTTCAAAAAGACACAACTCATTTTCTACTTTAGAAATTATACATCTGGGTCCAAAAATGCTTCCAAAAAAATTTCAGTGTTCTACTCCCAGTGAGATGAGCATGACACTTTTTTGTATGAGGTATATGGAAAAGTTCCTATTTAATACCAGGATCTCACCTTCACCGGTAAGTTTTTAAATGGATTGTAAAATTCAATGAACCCATATGAACTTCAGTTTCTGAGAGTTTTCAAGATCAAAACTGAAAATGGAAGGCAACAGAACAACCCAGCTGTCTGCAGTCTGGCAGCAGCTTGCTTATATAAGTTCAATAGGCAGTTCTGGGAGATCCATTTCCCAGTCCTGTCATTCCAGAGGGGTTTGCAATACTGCTGTAACACTGGTTTAGAACTAGGTTTTTTCTCCTCTGGGACCTTTACAGAAAGCCCCCAAAACAACAGCAGCTTTTGTTGTTCTGCCAAAATATGACGTGATGAATATTATTAGAGGGGGAAGGGCAAATGCAGCAATGATTTATAACATTTCCCCAGAAAATTTGCTCTTGCAACCTGCCCTGCGGTCAGGTCATTTCTTGGAATGCATACTGAAACCTGGAAAATCTGTGGAGCATGGTCTCTATTCCCATTTGTTTATTCTGGGACTCAAGAATATTTCTCAAGCAGTCAAAGCAATGGGATTTCAGGTTAACTGTTTCATTGCTTAAGTAAATTTAGGTTCATACTTATACCCAAAGAGGAGAAATATTCTAGTGATGTTTTTAAATGCACATCAAAATATAACTGAGATAGTGCATGAGAAAATAATACTGTAAAAATGGAACATGAATTATGTATATAACATGTATGAAAACCACATGACTGAAAAGTTTTAGTATTGGATCTCAAGCTCTTCAAAGTTAGGAAGCACAAGAACTAAGCCTGTCTGCTTTCAACTGCCTTTTAAAAGCCCTTCTGCAGCTGCTTTATGACAGACCTTAGGTACATGATCATGGTTTACTTTTTCCAGACTCCAAATTCCATAGAAAACAGAGAAAGACCAGCTATAACTATTTGTTCTTCCTTTCTTTGTTTGGCATTCACTGTACATTATGTATCTTCAGAATAGAAGTATTCAGCTGCTTCTCCCATGAAACTATTACTCCCTTTTCTATAAAAATGGATAATGCCTGTTTGGGACAAGGGAGAAGAAAAGGCAAGAAACAGAGGTTTGCACGAAACCTTCATTCTATACTGTAATTTTGAACTTTTGACTTTGTCACGTGCATTGTATCCTTGAAAAGCAGTGGAGGGGCCTTTCACACCTTTTACTGAGTGAAACAAGATTTCAAATTGCTTCCTCTGCAGCATCATCCAAACACACATTGGTCATACACAGCAGGGACCTGTAACACCAATCCAAGCTGTGTTAGTGTAACTCTTGGGTTGCCATCTCCTGGGAACACTAAGGGCCAGCAGAAATAGGATGTCCTCCAGTGGGTTTAGGGACCTCTGTTTACAGCAGAGCACTCATGAGTGACCACCACCATTCCCTGTGATCTTACAGATGATACCCTTCAGCACCTTCCCCAAAACAACAACCCCTTTTGCACCATCCCTTCTAAATGTTCTGTCACCAGTCTTGTCTTCAGTGCCCCCTCAATCTCATCTCATCCACAGCATCTCTTTCATTCACATTCTTCTCATCCAATTCCAAACTCTCTATTTTTTCCCACATAGGTTCATGTAGCTTTCAAGTCACTCAACAACATCCCCTTCTTCCATCAAAGTCAAAGCTGTGCCCCCATGTCATTCTCAGTTCTCCTCCTATCAATGTTCTGTATATGGAAGATCCATTTCTACTTATTTTAAAAATCAGGAAGAAAGA
>VZTT01051826.1:0-26498 GCA_013400855.1 Buphagus erythrorhynchus
AAAAAAAACCCACCAAAACAAATGCTTTAAAGCCTTCCTTATTATGCCATGAGAAGTGACTGATTTCTCAGCTGAAAGGTGGAGCTATTCTTTCTAATCACTTTAAGACAGAGTAACTTCTATTATAAACCCCTGTCAAGAATTACATTAGGTTGTATTCACAAACATGTTAGTATTGCCTGAGTTACTTCATCCCACTATGCAGCCTAGAAAATCCAGCATCTTTTCCCCATTGATTTTCCTCATCAATCCCCATTGATTTTGCATGAAAGAATATGGTGCATCTCAGAAAATTTGCTTTTATCTTCCTTTTCTTCAAAGAGAAAAAAAGGTAGATCAAGGTTTTATATTCTGATATCAGCAATGAAATATCTCAAATTCACTTTAAAAAGAATTTATAGAGAGTGCTCCTTATACACAGAAAGTATAAAATTTTAAAATTCAGTGTCTGTGTTTATAGTGCCGTGTTTGACTGAGAGGCTGAGCGGGACAATCTTTTTGCTTTTGCATTTTAAAATTTAATTTGCGTTGTCCATCTTCACCTCTTTGTGTCAGCTGCTTTAATAACCCTTAAGTCAGGCACCCAGGGATCAAATTACCAAATCATGGACTTATTTCTGAATATGCAATCTGTATCCTCTCAGGTACAAGTGAAAATCTGCTTGCAAAAGCCACTCATCTGTATCATTGCAAATTGACCTCTCCAGTCTGCCCTTTTACCCACTCCAGTCAGGAATAATTCCAGAATTCCATCATGCTTTGTTTTATAGGAGTTTCTGTCGGCTTGCTTCGCTCTATAACTAAAATTATTTTAGAAACAAGGGGCTAAAACATTTGGAAAATCCACAGAGTTTGAAGCCTTGTGGCACCAAGTGCCCTCAACCATGTGCCACACAAACACAAACTGCGCCCCTAAGAGAGACACACCCAAAAACAGGAGGGGTGAGCACATCCTGGTGCTGCTCCCTGCCAGATGCCCCATCCTTTAAATCACACAGTGATCTTTGAAAGGCACTCAGGGCTTGCTGTGGAGGCTCCCAGACCGTGATTCATGGGCGCACTCTCCGGGGTCATCTCGGAGCTTGGCACTTCACTAAGTGCTACAGAGCCATGCTCAGCCATTACATTCTCCCACCTACGTGTAAGCTAATTTGATTAAAGGTAGAAGATCAATCAAACTCTATTGCCTCAGAAAGATTAATTACCTCAGCACTTTCCGACTTAATTATTAGTGTTCAGCCATGGGGTTAGAAAAGCCCAGTACAGCAGAAGTTAAAGGGCCCAATGGGCAGATATGGGAGACTGGGATGTATTTCAGCCTGAGATTTGTTATCTTTAACTAATGACAGCTTCTTTCTTTTTCATTCAAACTAGGCCTGAGTGCGTTTGCAGCTGAGCAACAACCAAACTAAAATACTGCTGCTACATTTCAACTTTTCTGTGGAAATAAAAAGTACAGAAGATGGGAAGGAAAAAACCGAAAGCATCGTTAAAAAAAATTCTATCTGTCGGCAGTCCAGTTTTTGGACAGGGAACAAGAAACTTAAGACTTTGTAGATTTATTTTTTCTTGTGCCCCAGCATGAGGTCTGAAATCCAGCTGCCAGAGCATCTTATTGATGATGTTTAAAGAGTATATTTCAGCAACTGCAGAGTTTCTG
This sequence comes from Buphagus erythrorhynchus, assembly GCA_013400855.1. Taxonomy (NCBI): domain Eukaryota; kingdom Metazoa; phylum Chordata; class Aves; order Passeriformes; family Sturnidae; genus Buphagus; species Buphagus erythrorhynchus. The sequence goes on from VZTT01051826.1 coordinate 1,661, forward strand.
ATTATCAGACAAGTCAGCATGGCAGAAAACACAGGCATTTTTCCCAAGGAGAATGAGCTCCCTGTCTGCAGCTCTGTGCTGACCATTTCTTCTGCACCAGGCTGAGTTTCAGGACCCCCCAGGCTGTCCCTGAGCTGCTGGCAGGGCTGGGGACAGCAGGGGACAGCTCCTGTCACAACAGTGGCCAACATGGCACGGCCACACTCCCGCACTGGTGGTGACCAGCCCTGTGTCCAGCTGGGGCTGGAGCCCAGAGCAGAACTGAGGCTCAGCAAACACATCCAACCCTGGATTTCACATTCCCAGCCTTGAGGAGTCACCTCTTGTGTGACACACTGGGCTTGCTGCTCTTATAGACAGCGATTTATTTATTTATTTGCCCCCTCACATATTTATCAAGCTCCTTTTAAAAGCCAGCTTGCATTCTCCTGCTCTGCTTCTACACTTCCTCACTGATCTGCAGCCCCCAGATTTGCAGCCTTGGCTGTTTGAAAGGCAGCACCAGCCCATTTCCCTGTGAACCAAGGCAGAATTTTGGCTTCCCCTCCCTGCTGCTGTGTGAGAGCAGCCCCAGCCCCCAGCCAGCCTCTACCTTGCAGTTTAAACAAGCCAATATTCATTCCTCTCTCTGTGTATGGGCATCCCAGTCCCCTGTCATTAATAATATTCCTTTATGCCTGTTTCTCATGCAGATTCACCTTTATTTAACATGGGAAGCCAACACTATTCATAACAGGCCTGTTATGGTGTCAGCAACCCCCTGGGGTTTTTCCTTTTCTTCTTTTTTCCCCTATTCTAGGAGGAACACAGGATTTTTTCACAGTCACATTAGGTATTGGTGATTTATAGTTTATCTTTGTAATACTCAGTTGGTTTTTTCCTTTATGTCATTTTCAGCTGGTGATTTATATACTAGTTACATACAGCAGTTCCTATGAGAATGACTCTCAACTATTAGATTTCATCCCACTGCTATTACTTCAAATCCTTAGCAAAATCCAATTCTCGTGTCATGCACACCTCCTCCTCTATTGTCAGTGATGCTTGGCTTTGAGCTACTAGAATATTTCATTGACATGTTCCTGCTTTTTAATGCCAAACTCATTAATGAAGATAATTATGGAGATTTTTCCATTCTTGTATTATTCTACATCTTTTCATTCTTAATTACTAATGCTCCACCCTAATGTCATAATAACAGTTATTAGTCCTTAAATATATATATAGATTAACTCTACATGTATTCCCCAATGTTAAAAATGCATATAATGGAAGTGAGACAATGGAGCTAATCTCATCCTACTCTTGGGAAACCCATGATACCATTTATTGCATTATATTTTTATATATCGGTTTCTTCTTTGTAAATTCTTTTCAGTAGTGGAGCTTGACCAGAGCTTTATTTTTTTCTTGACACCTTGTGTGTCAGAATTACAGAAAAATAAGGAAAACACTATCAGTTTTGATACCCTGGGAGGAAAATTATCTCCTCTCCTCCACAGGAATGCACTGAACCTGCTCTGACTTTTAGTGCCATTATCATCATTCTCCATCAGCCTGCCTTTGTGCTCATCAACATCATCCTTATCAAAAATTAAGTCAAGGTGAGAGTGTTCTTCTAATTTTGAGGAAGAAATATATGCTGTCTTTAATCATGAACAGATGTCTTCCTTGCTGCAAACCTCCCTCTTATGTGGTTAAACACCACAGATTGCAGTCTTAATTCTTCCTAAGACTGATTCTCTGCACTCTGATGATCACTTAGAGCTTTGCCCCAGCTACTCATTTGCTCATTTGCTGTCCACAAGTTGTGCCTCGTGGAACAAATGGAACTGGGGAATCCATGTATTTCAAATTTACCTTTCCCCCTCCTGAGGGGTTGAACCCACAGGAATTCTTCAATCCAGTTCTCCTAAACATCTCCTCAACTGTGTCAAGGTGTCATTGGGAGACAAAAATAAGCAGCCAGACACCTCTGGCAACACCAGCCTGACATGGCCACAAACTTATGGTTCTTCTGATTGCCCTTTAGCTCCACACTTGCTGATTTTCAATGCAACTTTCTTGGCTTATTAGTCACTAATTCATGTTAAATATTCTTCATGGAGACCCCCTCTCCTTAATACACCAGTTTCCTCCTATTTGAAACCCTGAAATCTCAGTGTGATTTGCCTCATTAACTTTAATTTTCAGCTAGCTTTGTTTATACTTCCATTTCTTTATACAAAATGATTGCTGTTATTTAATTGCAGATTACTTTCAGGTTTTCTGGCTTCCCCTCCACACTCTCTATCCCCAAGCTGCAATCATGACTCTTGCTCTGCCCAATTTCTTGGCCAACCCAGTCATATTCTATTTTTTCTCCCAACAAAAGTAAAATAATTTTATTGTCTAGAGGAAAGAAAACAGGTTTGATAAGGCTATAAAAACAGATGAAGCATGAAAATTTGTCATCAATATCTTACACATGTATTAAATAACCCAGTAGAAGTCAGGTTTACATGTACCTTTCAACCCCTTTGATCAACATCACTGCTTACAGCCACTGGGAGGGCACTACTGAGAGAATTTGCCAGGGAAGTCGAGACACAGAGAATTTGTTGGTCTTTGTCTATGCTTGAACTGTGTTTTGTATTTAATCAGAGGGGGAGAAGAGAGAGGAAAAAGGTGGTTTGGTTAAAATTCTTAGCATAGGGAGTTATTGGAGCATACTTATTTGAGCAACTTACAAGGAGAAAATATCTGAATACCACATAGAAGAGTGATGTTACTTAAGGAAAAGGTTCTCTACAAACCTGCATGCATTTTTATATTGCTATTTACTTAGTGTGACAGTTTATTGGCATCTCTTCCTTATGATGCATCTACCACACTGAACTTTATGTTTTTCTAAGGAGGGAACTAAAGTAAGGGAAGACAAATCATTTTAAATAGCCTATTTCTAATTTTAATTAGCACAGTCAATTAATTTTAAGGGTTTACATATAAATTTTTCACAGTTTTCTAATTACTATAACCTTACAGTTATTTTTTTCCCTCCTTGCTTCAGTCCTGTATTGGATATGATTTTGTAAAGCTTTCTCTCACCAATATTTCAGAGGGTGTTTGTTTAGGTTTTTTTTTTATTTTGTTAAGCCCATCTTTTTCAGTGCTTTGCAATAAATGCTTAGCTATTGCTAGTAAATTTAAAGCTTCCAAAAGGCAACAATTTCCAGTATTAGAGAAAGAAATAACACAGAAGGACTGTAGTCAGGAAAAGCAAGAGGAAGAAAACACTTTTGAACATGGCCATGAGTGATATCACATCTGCCATCAGCTTTCATAGGGCACTTGGTTGGTTCTGGACATTATTGACATAATTTCAGCCCAAATCTCTCTCCTTGGCAGGTGAAGTTTAACTAAACCCCCACCAGGTGACAAATCAGGCTTAACACTCCAGACAACGTTTCAGATTAAGACAGGTCAGATATTAGAGATGTTGGGAGGGAATGAAGGCCATGCTTGCTCTGCTCTGTGAACTCAGATTACCTGACTCTATTTTCCTGTTTCTTTTCACATTAACAACATTTTAGGCCATGAAGGAAGACAAGAAACACTTTGAACGCATCAAGCCACTCCAAATTAGAATAAAGAAAAAGCACCAACCAAAAATCCAGCAGAAGATTGCAGAGGAAATAATCAATTCAGAGCCATTTTTACCATTTCATTGTTGGCTAAATGTGTCCTGCATGCACAAGTGAACCACATGAACCTCAGGCTCATCAGATATTTTGGGTTGCTGTCATCTGCACCAAGTCACTTTGCAGCAGCACACTGATCACAAATATGCTGTGGGCCTTCCCTTTTTTCACTTAAATGTAGGAGAGCACATAATATCTGTCTAAATTTGCTTTTTTGCTCCTGCCACTAGGTGCTGCCATTAATATAAGCATAAAACACTAAAAAGGGCCACAAAAGAAGCTTTCCCTGCTGTAACCATCGTGCTACATCAATTAAACTGTTTCAATAAGATATAAGTTGGAAGGGAAGAAAAATCTTCACATAAAACAAACTCTAATTAAACTGGGACTTCAAGTTTAAAACTGAACTGTCAGGTAATTAGACAGGTGATTAAACTTTCTTCAACTTCACACTTGGAAAGACATCTGATGCCTGCTTAGCCTGCTCACAGGGATGTGTGTCAATGACACTCAGATGTCAGAGCTGAGTTACTTTTACAGCCACATTCTACAAGAGTCATGGCACATATTTCTTCTGAAATTAAAAAAAAAAAAATCCCAAACCTGAGCCTGTGTGTACATGGCAAGACAGGATGCACATGCCTGCTCTGAGAACTCCTCTACACCAGGTCCTGTCCCATGCTCTCTGCTGGAAGGGCCCTGGATACTGATTTCATTTTCATTCTCACTTCAGTAAAGTATGAATATCAGTTGCAAGCAACAAGAAAGAGCTGAAAACTAAATTCAGACCATGAGTATGCAAAGCAAAAGCAGCAAATAATATATAACTCGATATTTTCTTTCTTTGGGGGTATATCTGTAGCCCCTTAGAGCTTAAATCTATGAAGAACCCAGTTTGAGTGCCTAGAATATTATTAAGAGTATATTACAGCCTCAAATACATAAACACAAAAGCAAATGATGATTGCTTCCCAGCACAAGATCAAAAACCTCTGATGGTTCTTGTCAGCTGTCTATCAACTTGGAAAACAAAAAAAAAATATTCTGGCATTACTTCAGGAAACCTATCACCTCACAAATTTTAAAGTTAAACTCAGGTAATAGTTTACAAATTAAAGAAAAGGAGGACAGACCTCACATGTGCAAAAAGCCCCTGAGGCTCCAGTCCTGGGCAGCCAAGGAAATCACACCTCTGCCTTTGCCAAGAGCCAGGCTGAACGTGGCAGAGCCAGCCCGGAGTGGGAGGGAATGCTCTCTGCTGGAGGCTGGATTTACCACTGCAGAGTGTAACTACCTGCTACAGCTATTTCAAGTGCATAGCCCTCACTAATTCATTCCTCCTGATGCACGAAAGCAGCTGAAATCCACCTTTTGGGCCAAGTTTTGCCCAGAACAGATGTATTTCCAATTCACTTATTAAGCCGCTAACAAGGCCTTGGAGGCTTAGAGACATTCAGGTGTCTCTTTATCAATGGCACAGTTCAATTTAATCCAGATAAGGAGCCTCTGGACAATTAACAGTTGACTAAAGTTCAGTGGAGTCTCCAACTGGCTAGCACAGCACGGAGAGCAGAGCAGTACCCACAGCTCCTGCTCCTGTTGGTTCTGCTTCCCTGCTTTTGACATCACAAGAAGGCAGTGGCAGAAGATGATAAACTCTTCTGAGACTACTACTACACACCGTCTCTGCTTTCAAAGGACAAATCAAGAAACCCTTATTTCTGGAGACTGCACTCTTTCCACAGAGCTGCTCATCACCCACGAGTTCCCTGTTAAACTGCAGCACACAGCAGTGCTGGAGAGGGAAACGTTGAAAAATGTGAATTCCCTCAGCACGGTATTTATGGCCATTAGGGCAACAGCGTTAACCTGTGGAGGGAGCAGAAAGTCCCTCTGCATCCCCAGAGCAGGCCCCTTGGAGAAACATAGCTTAAAGGTAAGAAATGGCTTGTTGAATCACAAATACAAAAAGGAATCCAGCTTCCCCCCTTAGAACTCCCTCTTATCTATCTTTAATATTAGTGGTTCATCTCCTTTTAGTATCCATAGGCTAGCTTTGAATGCCAAATGCCCCGGGGATTGGTTAGAAAGTAGAATCCCCTTGGTAATTGGTTCAAACTGTAAAACTCTCAAAAGATATAAAAACCGTTAACAAAAACAACCGAAACAATAACCGTTGTATATGCTAGATTGGATGCCTTAATGGAATAAACTGTGGATTTGTGCCTTTCTACACATGCTGGTCTCTATACCCCGCTGGTCTGAGGGCTCGTACGCGCCACAATTCCATCTGGGCAAGGCTCAAGAACGGGCTCCATTGCTGGGGACTGCTGAGACAATCTCAGCATCCCAAAAGGACCCCAAAAACTCCAAACATCAACATTAACCTCCTCAGAAATCTCCTCTGTGCATAGCCCACCAGGTCCATAAAAACACCAGCTCATCCCTAAACCCTAAACAGCCCCAAGAGCTTCATCTCACACAGCCAGACCTCCCAATTTTAGAAACACAACGCATCTCCAGCCGCGCTCAACCCAACGCCTGCCTTGACCACCGGCACAGAGGAAGGGAAAGGCCGGATGGCTGCGGGATGGCAGGGGCTGGAGGGGTGAGCTGGGCAGAGCTCTGCACTTACTGGACTCGGGGTCGGAGTTGCCGTCGCCCTCGGTGCGGCTGTTGGGGGACGCCTGCTCGTAGAACTCGTCCTGGGGGAAGCCCAGGGGCAGCGGGTGGGCCGTGCTGGCCCCGCTCGTGGGCTCGTGGTCTCCGAGCCCGCTGTCACTGCAGCTTTCCTGGGAGCCGTCGGGCAGGTGGAAGGTGACCCGGCGCTGGGGCTGCAAGGAAGGAACAGAAGGACAAGGTTTCCACCACGGCATCGGGAATCGCTCGACGCGGCCGGTTTCGGAAGCGCGTAATTTCGGTTATCTGCTGGGGATGCCTCACCCAGAGCTGTGCACAATTTCAGGCTTTCATGAGCTGCTTTCAAACCCGCTGCACCTGACAGCACTGCTTACTGCTGTTTTTTAAAAAATGTAAGCCCTGATGCAAAATGAAAGACACCTCAAACTAAAGAGATTCTGTCAGACTTCACAAGGCTTTGGATACCTTTTGTATATTGACTTGGAGATTTCAATCACTTTTTGAGGCTCAATTTATTTCACTGCTGAGTTTTCTAGTTTTCAAAAAACATTTTCTTTCCCATTAAAAGCTGTTCCACACTTTTGGGCCTAAAAAATGTGACACATTTATAATGCTGTTGGATTCTTCTAAGGCAGAGAAAGAACAAACAACAACAAGTCTTATGTACTGAAAACAATTTTAATAGGTTTTGCACAGACATTAAGCTAAGGAATGAAAAGTAGATTCCCCTGCTCTCCTTCAGACATTTCATTACAACTCCTTTGATTTTCGTTACACCACAGACCTGTACCTTAACTGTAAAAGGCTGGAAGCTGGGAACCAGGGAGCTGAGGATGGAAAGCATCTCAGCCCAGAGGTGGAAGGAAGGGCCAAATGAAACAAAGAACCTGATGCACCAGGCACAGGACAGAGTTTTCATTACCTAAGCAACTCTGCATGATTTAGGAACTGAATACCTGAAATGTAAATCTCTCCCAGTATTAAAATAAAATAGGAACAAAAAATGAGCAAATGAGCACCTCCCCTGCTCATTTTCATGTGTCTGATATCCATGTTTTGGAAACCTGAAACATGAAGATTTAAAAAAACCCTGAAAAGCAAAGAGTTGAACATATTCTTAGGTTGTCATTACTCAAAATACCATTTGAAAGGCAATGCAAAACTTTCTGGATGCAGAACTGGTGTGATTAGCAAAGCTGAAGACCAGACTTTTGATGCAATTATGCAAAAAAGTATATAGTGCTTATAACAGAGCAGATGTTGTATGGGGTCCCTAGATATTTGGTTCCTATAGGGTGGCAGTGTTGAAAACATTCCATATATTGAGTTTTTGCTAAGTTCAGCTCCTCCACTTTTGCAAGTCTCTTTTTGTCACAGTGACATTTTTACACATGCCCACAGACAGCTGCTCTGCAGCAAGAACACAGCAGCACCAACCTCACCTGTGCAGTTCCTGACAGATGTGAGTGACAGAGCTTCCTAACAGCTACCAGAGACACTCAGGGCTTTCCCAGAAAATCTGCTTTAGTGCCTCACCACTGCTAATGGAGAGCTTCTCTGCTAATGTTCACCCTGCCTCTTTCTTGTTACAAAATAAATCACTTCTTCAGTCCCATCCATCATGGTCTGCTTATTCCCACTCATCTTTCTGGCATTTGGCACTTTATTCAGCTTCAGAATAAACAGACCTTATTATTTCAATCTGTCGGGGGCTCCTGCTCTCTCTGGCTGCTCCCCCTGTGCAGGAGGCTCCGTGCTCTGCCCAGAACCCTGCACCCAGCTCCAGCCAAGGTCCTGACAGCACTGAGCAGGATCATTTCACATCTCCTGCAGGCTCCTTTGCCATGGCAGCACAACACATCCGTGTCCTTGCCAACCACCATAACGCCCAGGTCTTTTTTATTGATCTTTTCCTCGTCGTTCCCTTTTTGGTTATTGCCATCGATTGCTGCAGCCTAAGAGTGGCACTTTGCATTCATTGTTCCTGCCATTCTCTTTTTCCAGATGATTTCATCCGTTTTCAAATACACTCTGCCTTCCAGTCCTGCTTTCCTGTTTATCAAATTTGCAGATTTTAGACTCTCCCCCATTTGGCAGATCTTTGAGAAATATTGGAACACATCAAGCCAAGACATCGCAGTTGAGCTCTGAAGAGCTGAACACAGAATGGTTTCCCATTCCATGGGATGGAAATGGGAAAAGGAAACCCCTCTGTGACTGCTGGCACAGCCTGACAGCCCACTGGGAAAAGGTTCAGATGGTGAAAGGTTCACAGCTAGCACCCCAAATGCCCCCAAATTGCAATTTTGGGGCCAGCAGAATAATTGCTCACTGAACTCCACAGTTTGCTGCCCCAGGGCTCTCTGCAGGCCTGGCTGGGACAGTGCTCCTGCTCCTCCTGCTGCCTTTCCCCACCACAGCTGGCTGACAAGGCATGAGTGTCTGCACAGCCCAAAAAACCCAGATGGATCCACAGAAATTACTGATGTGATTCGTCCTATTCCACTTCACTGTCAGCTGCCTCTCAGAGCCCCAACCACACCAGCATCAATCAATTCTTCCCTCAAAGCCCAAATAACTGAAGTTTTGTCGAGTTGATCCAGAGAAAACATTCCTGCAATGTTCCTCATTTACTCCCTGCATTCAAAACTGCACCCAGCTTGCACAGATGTACAGCTAGGACACGTGGAAAGGGACTCTGCCATTTCTTTAATCTGAAATGAGTTTGGTATTCACAGTATGAAAAAAAATCCACCTCCATTGCATGAGCTGTTTGTAAAAGCTGTATTTTGTGAGGTTTGCACTGCCTTTGTGTTGTGTTATATCCTCTCCAAGCTACCAGTGAATTTTAAGTATTCTTAAAACATTTTTAGCCCAAGTTTTAGCATTAGACACCAGTGCTAGCCTTTGAGAATGACTGGGAGCACAATGGTTATTACAGTGTACAACTGGTTACTGCTTCGTGCATCTGGGATTCACTAAGTGTAAACAAAGGAATATTTCTTTTCAAGGTTCATTGTCAAAATACAGCCAAAGTTTTGAGCCAGCTGACAGTAGAGGAGACCAGAAAGTCACCAACTCTTTTTTAACTGCCTAGCCCGGTGAGAAAAAACAAATCTCATACCCAAGCAAAATTAAAAATGTTACTAACATTCAGTAAAAAATTGCAGATATCTAGTTGCATAAATTGAGATGTTATTAGTCAGAAAGATCAAACCTGAATGATTTAAAATCAACTGGCATCAGCTAAAGGCTCATGATTTTAAATTTGATCCCTGAGTGTCACACCTGATAACGCTGATGACAGAGAACTTTCAGAAAAAATTTATCAAGATGAAAAAACCCAGCTATTCCTCTACATGGCAGTGCTGCCATTTTCTTAATTCATGCAGGCATCAGACAACGATCTGGAACAAGTAATTCTAATAAAATTTTGCCAAAAGCCGAGACTTATCTTCTGTCACAATTATTTTGGAAATTTCCTCCTTGAGGCATTTAAATTTCAATTTATAAGATTACAAAATATCCCCAGTCTCCAGCTGCTTTTCTATTTATCTCCGAAGGGAGCCTGCACCGATAGTAATAGAATAACAAGGATTATGGTTTGTTTTATTTATCTGAATGACAGTTGGTATACTTTCTGAAAAAGAGTGAAATGCAAGCAAACCTATTATGCATTCTTAGAGGATTCTGATGTAGGAGCTTGTAATACAGACAATTAAACTGATAGGGGACAATGAAGTGAAAATTTAAGGAAAAAACATGCAGCAGTCTATAGTTTCTCTGCCGCATTTAAAAATATTAAATTACTCTTTATTGGTATGAGAAAAGAATTTTGCTTGCAGAGATGTCACAGAGCAGACACAAATGCTGTCAGAGGTCTCATATGGCATTCACTGCCTTTGGTAAAAGCTGAGTGTGTCTGGAGGGATCAAATTATCTCAGAAAACCACAAACCTTTTACTCTCATTATTGAAATTTATATGAAGACTGATCAAAGCCCCAAACTATTCTGTGTTCAATCTTTCACTACAATAATTAGACTGTGGCAGTGGGAATAATAAAAGATGAGTCTAAGTAAATAGCTTTGGATACACTGAAGGGATGATTTCTGGTATTATACACCAGGGGTTAGCCAATTTATAATCAAAAAGGAAAAAAAAGGTAATAGAAAAAGCAGCAGATATCAACTGAGGAACATTAAACTATTAACCTTATTATCTTCATTCATTGAAGCAAATTAATATCCATTTAAAAGAAGATCATAAAGAAAAAACATTACTTTTTAATTTATGCTGAATTAATTATATTATTTAGATGATAATTCTGATTTAAAACAGACCTTATTTAGGAGATGCTGTGAGACAGCACAAAAGGACAGGACTACTTCAACATTTCTCTCCACTATTACCAGCCAGTAAATAAAGAAAGAGTCAAATAAATTTTTAATTTTCTCAGTCACTGATTTACTTCAAGTGTTAGGAGGATATGGAATACATTAAATATCCAGAAAATAACTATCTTTGAGTATAAGCAGTAAAGAAGATCCCTAATCAAATTACTATTTCCAGCTCCATCTTTTTATCCTCAACTATCACCTTTTGTTCCAAAACAGCAATTTTTGTTCCACAGGCTTTCATTGAGACAAACAGGACCCAGCAACTATCAGTGCAAAATTCTCAGAATAACAGTAAAAAAAACTGCCTGAGAGGATCCAACCATAAACCCACTGGGAAATATGTCTTTGTGTTGAAACTCAACAGAGACAAACCACTATTTTCATTTTTCCTTTCCCCATAGTGTCAAACACAACTAATACAGCTCAAAGAGCTTCTCTCAACTCTTTTATAAGTCTTGCAGCCTGGCACATTAAATCTAAGATCTTATTACATTATTTTGATGGCTTTGTCATAGGCAAAATATATAATACATATATACAATATCATTGTAATTTTTCCCTCAAGTTAAACTTCTCTACTTTTACCAGCAGGGATCTGTATTTCTCTTGGAGTATCCACAAAGATACCAAACACTTTTGGTCACCATTATCACACACAAATAGAAACACTTCTAACAACACATCACTGCTGCATTCACCTTTTCTAATTTAGCAGTGACCTTTTCATGATTTATTTAATGGTGACCTGCAGTGATCTTGCATAGGAGTGAGTTTGGTTTTTGGGTTTGGGGGTTTTTGTTTGACTGGGGTTTTTTTCAAAAAGAAAAACGAAGGGCTCATCTTCTGGGGGAAGGAGGGAGGTATTGTACAAAGTGACATCACTCAGCTGATTTCAGAAGTCCAAGCCTAGTGGGCATTAAAATCAGTGTTTCTCACATAAAAAAGCACCACCCCCAGCTACTGCCAACACTAATAACATTAATTATCATCTCATACAGATCAAACTTGGTGAACGAGCCCTTCTTTTCATTGAACAAGTTCAGATGCTCCAGCCACTGCCCCAAATTTATTGGTTGCTTTCCTCTCAGCTCCTGATTGTCTATTTGTTTGTCAAATCAAACAGATCTGCTGTTTTCCCAATTTCCCATATTTACCCTTGTAAATATGGGCAAAACTTTGCATTTTCAGCTCTTTAAAACTTCGAAAAGAAGTCCAATGGAATTCTTTTGGCATTCTTGTTAGAAATTTTGCTATTCCTCCTAATTTAATCTCATTAACATTAGTAACTTGTATCTTACATCCTCACTAATTACTAAGGGAAAATCTGGACACCTTCTAAAGAAGAGGAAGATTTGATAAATATTTTTGTTTCCTCTTACTGTGATTAAAAACCTAACTGTTCCACAGTAGTATAAGAGAAGTAAATAGTTTTAGGCTTTAATTTTCATTGATTTAAATAACTCTTCCCACTTTATTAATTTATGTAGATGCAGGAAGCATAACCTATTAATATTAAAAGGGCAAATAAAAGCTGGGTTGGCTGCCCAGACAAATAGAAATTCAACATGGGTGATCATCTTCGACAGATTTGTACATTTTCAATGAAAGAATTACTGCCTCCTCAGAAAACCAGCAGAACAGATGGTGCCCCTACACCTGCTCAAATGGAAATGACTTAAAATTGTCAGATCTTATAGCTGGATTCACTCAGACAAAGAATCTGCTCAAGTGATGGGAAATAGTCTTGCAGGACCATCTTGTACCTCCAGCACTCACTCACCCAGGGTGCCTTTTAGGGATTGCAGGGACAGGTCCCTGCAGGCTCCTCCTGCAGGCAGCTAAAACTGCAGTGAGCTGAGGAGGGAAATGTCAAATATTGCAGCTCTTGGCCATGGCAAGAGAGTTCTGCGAAACCCTGCCCATGCAGGCAGCAAAGAGAAAGGGTTTGTGACCAACAACACCTGCTGTAAGAAGCAAATTTTGCATTTTTTACTGAAGTAACCAGGGGCTGAGCTGACATTCCCATCCTCCTCTTGCACCACTGAGGTCGTGGAACAAACTCATTCCCCAAATCATTGCTGAACAAACGCATTATGAACCTGGAACTTCACAAATTCCTGATTAACAACTTCAAAGGGTATTTATTTCCCAGCACTAATCCCCGTTGTACCAGAGTGTGTCTCATAAGACTTTCCCCAGCAACATTTAGCAATTAAATTGTATTTTCTGGGCTCCTTGAAATAACAACAAAGAAGTGAAATAAAAAGCAAATAAAACTTAAAATAACATTTAAAGCGTGTCAAACATCTTATTTAGCTTTTGAAAGGCAGTTATTGTATGCTAGATGTCAAAATGATAGCTGAAAGCATGCTTTTTAAAGTTTAATTCATCTAAGCCATCAATTTGACATGTGATTAAATAAAAATTACACATGAAAGTTCACTATGGCTGTGCTGTTGCTAAGTTTGAAAAAGAGGAAAAACTCTATTCTGATTTTTTTTTCTTTAATACATTCTTCCATTTCCATCATCTTTGATATTATCATCTTGAATGCTTGATATCTGATAGGCAAAGCCGTTTTAGAGTTAAAAGAACATCATAATAAACAATAATACAGAACCACTTCAGCAATATTTGACATCACTTCTGACTGCTGGCCCAGCAGCGTGAATCTTTTTCAGCAGAAATATTGATTGGGTTTTATTAGAATTGTGAATTCTTTGTGTCAATATTGAAATGGAGAAGAATTTCTACTTTCACAGACGAGCATGGGACTCTAGCTCTAATTTGATTATGCTAATTTTTACATTTCAGTCGTGGCTCAGATAAATAGATTTCATGTTTCTTCATGAGCAAGGCATGGATTCACAGAATAATGAATGTTCCAGTGAATGACTCTCAGGCCTCCAGTGAGGTACTTCTGTATCCTAGCCAAGGCCAAGCTTTAAATGCAGCCCTGAGGAGGTCACTGGGGCTACAGAGACCTGGAAGAACCTGATTCTATTTCTCTTTGCAACTTTTTTTTTTTCCTGTTCAGTTTTTCCTGTAAAGGTCAAATCTTTCTGAAGCAACACTCGTGTGTGTAACCCCAGGAGCCACCACGAGTGTTCACTTGAAGGGGCTTGGAAATGTTCTTTCATCATTCTGAACCAGGAAATGGAGCTGTTCTTATTAGTGCTTCCCAGCAAAAGGAACTTTGATCTAATTTTACTTCTTTTGTCTTGCAAGTGTGCCAAAGTCAGAAGCAAAATAAGATTTGTGCAAGGACTGCTCTTGACTGCTCCAGTTCAAGTCGTGGTGCAACACTTCAGTTGCATTTCACTCTATAAAATAAAATCAAATCTTTCCTCCTGGTGTGGATGATTATAGAGAGGTTCATGTGTAATACAGACAAGAAGTAACTTTATTTTATTATGGTTAAAAAAAAATATAAGAACAAAAAAAGCCAAAAGGAGCCTTTTAAAATGAGTAACAAGGCAGCTCTTTGGCATGTCACTGTCTCGCTCCATTTGTTATGAGAGCACACCTTTATTATAACAGCATTTTATTTGTTATAGCAGGAAATCCATAATGGTTGATATCAACTGTTTGATTAGCTAGAATGGGAATTGATGATAGATAAAATGCAAAGACAAAATGAATGTATTTCATCCAGCTGTCAAAAAAAGCATCTTGCTCTTTCTGGAGAAGAAGAATAGACAAAAAGTTTTCCCTTGCCCAAAATGGACTCTGAGGAAACTCAAGACCTCCTTAGAGAGCAGTGAAAGTATTCTCATTTCTGCTCTCTGTATCAGAGAGTTATCCTTGCAATAGTTATCCTCGTGGCCTTGAGAAAATATCTTTTAACCACCTTGATTTCCCATTCTTAATTTTAAATTTACAGTGTGCTGTCCACCAAGGTCAGCTCTCTGAGTACATTCTCAAGGCAGCAATACTCTACCTTTAGGTGAACTGGTTAAGGAAGAAGCAAGAGTTTACCAAGAAAACCTGCTGGCATGTATAAAATAAAGCTCTAGGCCAAAATTTGCAAGCAGTGATGCAGTTCATGATCTATGTGATTTGCACAAAATAAATCCCAGCATCCCAGGATGGACACTTTTACCAGCAGCACACCCTCCAGTGGACTCCAGTGGTCCAGGAAAGTTTCTCTGGACCAAGAAAACTTTCACCAAAAGTTTTGTCCTGAAATTCCCTTTCCAATTGTAAGATAAAAGTTTTGCTCTCAATAAGAGAAGTCATTCCACATACTGAAATAAAGGAATTTTTCACTGGTGTACTTTGCTTCCTTTCAATCTTCTCTTATTGTAAATAGGAAAGATTCTGGGTGATAAATGCTATGGTGAACAATACTTCGGTTTTGTTTTAAACATCTGAAAGATCTATTTTTTCTCTCCAAGTTGTTTTAAGAAAAAGGATTGCATTTTATTTGATTAAAGTCAGAAATCTCCCATTTGCATCACTATTTTCACAGCTTATATTATCAGGGTGATAATGAATAAGATTTAGCTGTTATTTACAGTAGAATACATGAAATATTCAAAGTTACTAGAGTCTAACTACATGCTAATAATGCATTCTTAAATGGATGTCTGAAATATCTATTTGCAAATGGGAAGAATTTTGCAAATTGAAGTGCTGCCTTGTATCACTGATATCATCCCTCGCTCCTGCAGAGCCATGGCTCTGCAACTGCCCTTTCAGATAATCAGAATATATAACTGCCTTTCAGAATTCACCACTTGTGTCATTTCAGCAAAGCAAAATATAAAGCCATTAGCCTTCCCTTGTTCCTTAAATCTTCCCAGCTTATTTCCATATTCAGTGCAGCCATTCTTTAGCAGTGTTAAGATTACTCACTCATCTTTCCTCTCGCAGCAAAACATAACAGCACAAATTGCTGAGGGAATGCAGCACACGTCAGTTTGCAGAAAGGAATGATGCAGTTCTGGGTGAGGGAAATGGAGAGGATGCTGCTGAAGGCTGGGGAAGGTTTTTTGTGCTCACAGGCAGCCCAGAGCTGCTGTTTCAGCTGAGCAGGGGACAGCTGTCCTCGTCCCATGTCACCACCCACACGTGGGGCTCTGCAACCCCAGGGAGAGCTCAGCTCTGAGGCAAGGTCACTTCTGGGACTGGTGTCTGTCACCAGGACCTGGTTCTGCAGAGCACAGAGCCCTGGGCAGCTCCCAAACTGGGAAAGGGGAAACTGGGGCAAACAGGGGAAGGGGAAAGGTGTGAGCTCCAGCCACACACAGGAACCCAGGCAGAAGGGAAATTGTTCACTTGGTAACTCCAGCAGTCAAGGGGAAGGTGCTACTGCAAAATTACACAAAGCACCAGGAGGAAATGGGAGAGAAGCCAGCAAAAGTGAGGGTTAGGCACCTCTGGAAGGCAGGAGGGCAGCTCCTCCTCATGGGGCTGCTGACTGCACAGCCCAGACAGCCAGAGCCTCTGTCTCAGCTGAGCAGAGCAGTGGCTTGCTTGGTCCCAAGCCATTTACTGCATGAACCCCAAAACTGCACTACTGTGCACTCATAAGCAGCATCACCCTCAGTCTGAGTCCCTGAATCTCTGGAAAGATGCTGGAGAGCCCCAAAGATGCTGGAATGCCCCAAAGATGCTGGAGTGCCCCAAAGATGCTGGAGTGCCCCAAAGATGCTGGAGTGCCCCAAAGATGCTGGAGAGCCCCACAGATGCTGGAGTGCGCCAAAGATGCTGGAGAGCCTCAAAGAGGCTGGAGTGCCCCAAAGATGCTGGAGTGCCCCAAAGATGCTGGAGTGCCCCAAAGATGCTGGAGAGCCCCAAAGATGCTGGAGTGCTCCAAAGATGCTGGAGAGCCCCAAAGATGCTGGAGTGCCCCAAAGAGCTGAGAAACCCAAGGGGCTGGGGAGGGAAGGCCAAGAGCACAGCAAATGCTGCTCCTGCAACTCCCTGAATGCACTCAGAGCTGCCCCTATTTCCTCACCTGCCACACACAAGATGAACACCTTTACAATCATCTCTTCAGGATTATTCAAACTTCAGGTACTGCTCAGTTAAATCAGAGGTAGATATTATCCTCCATACAGACCACAGTAAACTTGCAACCTGTAAATCTGAAGTACTTTTGCAAGGTTGACACCAAGGTCGGGATCAGGAAAGGCAACTGCTTGCTCTGCTTGGTCCAGAAAGGCAGAAATCCCTTGTAAAACACAAATGGAAAAGCAAATGCAAGGCTTTAGGTCTCCTCTGTGTTCCTACAGCTCAGGGAAAGGTGAATTGCTGTAGGTACTAGAGAGCCAGGGAGGATTTTGGAATAGAGCAGCAGGAAAAGTGTTGGTGGGGAGAGGCAATAACATTAATGTGGGCAAAGCTGGGATAAGTCATAGGGGTAACAGGGGGACACTGTGGGCATGGGCACCTTCCTCACACAGCCAGAGCTACATTTCTGCATCAATTACCCTGTCCAAAACCCATGCTGAGTGCCCTGGTTGCTCACCCTGAAATCATCTTCATGCATAAATTTTCCTGAGTAAAGAATTCAATTTAATTCCACTCTTTAAGATATTTCTTGGCATTTTCTTACTTTTGTTGGCATACAGCATCTGAGCTTTGCACACAACAAAATGCACCTCACACATTTTTCAGGCTAGAAGATGTAAATACAAACTTGCAGCATTAATTGTGTTCTTTCTCCTACTGTTTTTAATTAATTTGACCTTTGGGCCTATTTTTGTCAATTCAGAAGGCATATTGCAATCAGAAAAAAGCTATAGTACAAATATTCCATTCTGCAAGTCACTTGCTAAACAAGTAAGCAATAGAGGAAAATCTATAGCATGCAATTAGCATTATGCTTTCCAATTATTTTCTTTACTTCACAAAACTCATTAATAACTTTTAGTAGGTAAAATTGCAGCTAGGAACCCTCCTAACACCTCAAGTGTATTATATTCTCTCTTTGCCCAATAGAAATCCTTTTGATGTACTGGAAATCTTATTAATAGATTCACCAGAAAACAAGCATGTAAAGCTGGCAGAGGCAATTGCAAGAGGTAAAATGAATGTAAATGACAGATGAAAGAAAATTTCCATGCCGTTCAGATCAATATAAACAAAAGTGCTGCAGCAGCCACAGCACAGAGATGAAGGGAATTCATCAAACTTGTATTTCAGATTATTTGTCCTGTTCTAAATGCACCCTCTGTGTTTCAGAGCTGTGTTCTCTCGTTACCCAATTAATACTGCATTAAGATTCACTCCTGCAGGGGCTCTTTTTCCTTCTGGTGCTGAAGAGAAGTTTCTCAGTGCACTCAGATCTGGGGGGAATGCAGAGTGTAGCTTCTTGCTTCTAAAGATTGTCATTTGGAAAGCCTGTAATTGCAGCACTCAATAATTTCCCAAATACTTAAGCCAGAATTAATTATCCCTGCTATTATTGCAGGAGTTTGGATCTTATGCTGGGTATGATGAAGGGAATGTGTAATAGAACATTTTCTTGTGCTCAGAGCATGCAGTGGGTGTGCAAGGCACTTAAACCATCAGAAGCAACAAGTTCCTCTACTTCAATTATATCTCAGTATGATCTCCAGACATCTACACAATCAGCTTTGCTCATTTCCTGCTCTTTGTTGTTGCCTAATTAAACACATTCAGGACCCTTCTTTACACCAGAGACTAATTATAATTTTTTTTAAGAATCCTATTTCATTTAAAATCATATTGGCCCTTGGTGAAAAATTAGAGGAAAGCAAACGTTTATTGTTAAACATCTTGTGTTTGAAATGCCTTTTCATTAGGAGTCAGAAATCAAGGCACGTCATGAACTTCAGCAATTCCCTTTAATGGATTGAATTCTACAGTTTTCTGTCAGTTTTATATGACGTTGAGCAATCAAAAATACTGGTAGTTACTGTTATAGCTAATTGCTCAGGCTTCTTAAAAATCTCTTTATTCAGAAGTGGGGGAATGCCAGAGGTGAGCTGGGAAGGGGAAGAAGAGCTGCACAATACTTGATTCAGCTTCAGAAATACAAACTGCAATTTATAAGATATTTAGGCATTTCAAGATCCATAGCAAAGAAAACACACGAACATGGTGTTTGCAACAGGGAAATCAAAACCACAAGGAGATGAAGCTCTAAACTCAGACCTTTGCACAGAACATAAACTAAAGGAACTTTGATTTCTTTCTTGTGCATTGAAAAGAAAAAAAAATATATATTTTATAAAAAACAACCACCCCCTCTCTGAAAACCCAATGCCTGTCTGAGAGTCCGTGGAGTAATATTAAACTCTTGAAGCAGGCTCCTTGTTTGAAAGAAGGCTGGCAGCATTGCTTTGGTTTCAAAACAGTTCTTGAAGAAACCAGAAGCAAAACTGCAGCCTGAAGCACAGCAGCTGCCTCTTCCCAGAAGTTCAAAAGACTTGGGCTGTGTTGCTGTAGGTGCCTGACACACAGACAGGGATGGATTTGCTAGGGAAATGTCCTGGCACATCTCCAGTGAGCACAGCCCAGCTCAGCACAGATTTCAGTCTGTGCTGTGTGAAACAAAGGGGACCCAGAGCAGCACTTGGTGCCCCTCACCTTCACCCCTGGAACTGCCTCTGGGACTCAGCACCAACACGTGTTCATTTGTTTCATAACAGAAATAATGGCTAAAGCTGAGAGTCTCTGATGAGACAGATCTGATGGAAGTCATTTCCCTAGTTGGGGGGAAATAATTTCCTCGTGTGTTCTGTGCCCTCGTGCTGGCCTCTGTAACCCCCAGCACATTCCCTCTCTGCCTTGTTTACATCCCTGCCCCCAAAAAATATCTCCATTTTCCCCCACAGTTAAAGACTATAAATCCACCCTTGGTAGTGACTGCAGTCTAATTCCCAGCTGCCCCTCCCAGGACTCCCAGAAGAAAGAGAAGACAAACATCAGCTACCAAGGACGATTCTCCAGCTCCAGTCAGTAATTTGCCTGCCACTCCACGAGCACATCACCCCATCAGCATAACTGTGCAAAGTTCCCTGTCAGTGATGTACTCTCACACTTTTCAGGTAGGCATTAAGCATTTTTACATCCTGTGGGTTTTGCATTTCAGTAAATTTCCTTCTCCCAGCAATACAAATGTACAACAGCCGCCCCAGACTGACAACAGATGTTAGAAATGTGAAAAATAGCCTATAGTGTAATAGTATTTTGCACATGTACATCATTCTTTACTTGAATGGGCTTTAGAAATATGAATTCCATTTCAGAAGAAAAGAATAGAAAAGACAGTTGTTAAAACAGCTCAAAGCAACAATGGCTATGCCCTCTTGATTCTCATGACTGAAGGTCAGGCTGTGTCACTGGCAGAATCCAAAAATGAAATAAGAGCCCTGGACAGAGGAGACACTTTTAGGCAAGTTGCAATCACATCTCACGTTCTCCATCTAGCATGCTTCCCCAGAGAAAAAGCTATTCTCTCTCAAAATATACCAAAGTAAATTATTTACATTTCAATAAACTATCCCAGACTGCCCCAAACTGGGAGTGATGCATGTGCATTTTACAAAAATAATGTATGCAAATAGAAGCACATACAACATCACTTAAAACAATATCAACCCTGAAAGAAAGTGATTCAATAACATGTTTTCTCAGTAATTTGGCTAATACCAGTGGGTAACCACTGAGGGGTAACAGAGACTGTTTCAATGGGGCCAGATGGATTTAAAAACACTGTGAGCAACATCATCTAACACTAAAGCTCTGTGAGCTAAGTGATAGAACAATAATGATCTTATCTGCTCTAACCAGACTGAAGACCTGGTGACTGCAGAAGATGTTTTCTGCAGTTATTCCATCTGTGAGGAACAGACAACTTCATTCATGGAAATCTGCAAATCAGAGCTGAGAAGCCCATGGCTAAGGAAGGGATGCCTTGACAAGCAAAGTTCCTGCTGAAATGCTCTGCAGGTTCATGAAGCTGAAGATTGAGCCCTAACAATTATCTGCTATTCCCTTTAAATGTGTCTTTAGCCTGTTGTGCAGCTGCACTGACAGCAGGGCTCCCACCAGAGCCTGCCCCTCATTCCACAAGAGCAGTCTGAGCTTCCAGAGAGCCTGAAATCTGTCCTGTCCAACACCTCACAGCTCTGCAGCAGAATTCAGGACTTACATTAGAAGCACGGGTGCTCCTGTCAGCAAGTCAATCTTAAATCTGCTCAGGCTTTTAAAATGTTCCAAAGCAGCAGCACCATACCTGGACAGGTGTGTTACCTGCACATGGCAAACTCAATCCACACCTTTCCCCCAGCCCTGCCCCCTCCAAACAGCTGTTGGGTGAAATGAGTGATAAAAGCCCCCCAAAAAATCCAGATTCATATTCTAAAACATGGTAACAATGACCAGTTTGAAGATACACAAAGCAGGGCTACAGCTTGACTGACTGCCAATGAGCTGCCACCGGCAAAACCAGATCAAAGAAAAAGAGATTATTCAAAATTTTAAGTTTCTCTTCACGAAGAAAACATTAGTAGAGGAGCAGTCAGTGATTCTCCTATATCAGTCTTGCAATTCAGCATTAATGCAACTTGTATCAAAACATCAAAACAAAGAGCATTCTACAGAAAATGACCAAAGCATTTTCCAGAGGGCTCTTTAACCAAAATCCTGCTTTAGAGCAGCATTCGAGAGCTTCCTCAGGAACCCTTCACAGAAGTTCCATGAAGCTTCCTGACATTAAATGAATGCTGAAATGTTTTCTTGCCATTTATTTCAGAGGCACAAGCAGCACAGCAGGGCTCTGCCCAGCTCCAGGCCCACACCAAATTGTTTCCAGCTAATTTCTGCAGTTTCAGAGGCAGGAGGGAAGGGAGCTGCCTGGGGCAGGTATCAATAGGACATGGAGGGAAGAGCCTAACAGGGGATCAAACAGAAAAGCCCACATTTCCAACACCAGCCTGGAGGTAATCAAACAGCAACACGGGCTAATCAATGCAAATCAAAATCAGCCACAAGGCATCACACCCACCCGGAAAGGTTGATTTTGTCCGAGCTTGCATCCCTGCCAGCACTCTGCTCCAGCTCCAGACACAAACACTCCCTCATGAGTGACTGAAGCTTTAAAAATAGCAACTCTGAGAGAGGGAACAGCAAATTTACCTCAGCAGATTGTATGTTTAGTTTGAGTTATTGTACAGGTGCCCAAACATTCTGCCTAATCTTTAACACCAAACTGTGCAAAAGCATCTCTAAACCCTTCCTCTTCCCCCAGCAGCAGGCCAGGTGTCCTCAGAGGCTCGTGGATAAAAGGATGGTGCTAAAGAAGTAATTCCCCTCCCAGTGCTTGCAGGAAGCTGCTGTGGAGTCACACTGCTGGGGATGATTTTCTCAACAGGCTCCTGAAAACCACATTAGCTCTCACACCAGCCTTTCTTCAATTATGCCATGTTCTTTTTCATCTCCCCACAAGCAGTACACGGATTAACCAAGTTCTTCAGCTCATTTAAAGCCTTAAAAGAACCAAAAGTAATCCCTCCAAGAGAGCAAAGTGAAAAAAACTAAACAAACAAAAAACACCCCAAAACCTCAAGAAAAAACAAACAAAAAATCAAACAAACAAAACAACCAAAAAAATAAACCAAAACCAAAATAAAACTTCAACCAAACTCCTTTTAAAATTTGCTTATTTGTTTGTTCTGGGATAACTTCTGGGAATATTTAGTGATATCATAATTAAGTCCAAAACAGGAACCAGAATAGATCAAGCTAATTCCCAGACAGCTGAAAACGTTGTGCCCTCAGACTTTTACTGTTTTGTTCTTCCAAAATAATTATATCATTAGATAGTTTGACTTCTAAACTATTTCAAGAAGACTCTTGATAATACCCATAAAAAAAGAACAAAGTGATTTGGTTTTCTCATAGGTTCAGTGAATGAAGAACACTGAAACCTAATGTGACTTTGGACATATTTTCCATTACAGTTGGTAGAGATCTCGTACATTAATGCAAACACACAAACAGATTTTTTCCTTTTTTATGTATTTAAGGGAAATCTGCAAAACGCTACGCTGATTAAAAATAACATAATAAAAGCAAAAAGATCAAATTCTGCTGTTAATGCTGGCTGATCATCAGCTCCAGGCTGTTCCTGTCCCCCTGATTCAGGGACAATGAGCTCCAGCCTCCCTCCTCTGGCTTCCTTCAGGGAGTGCCCCTGCACTGGGAGGCACCACTGGAATACCTGTGGCACCTCTTACAGTCTAAGGAAGGTTTCCTCCCCCATGGGTCTGTTCTGAAGCTCAGAAATCCAGCACAGCCCTTGCCACGTGCTGCTCCAGCTCCCCCCTGCACTCGAAGGGAGAGTGTTCACAGAAAAAGCTGAAAACCAGATCAATTTGGAGAAGTGAGAGAGGAGCAGACAATTAACTGCAGCAATGGAAAGTTGTCCAGTCAATGTCTCCCCTGTGCAAGCTAACATCTGACAAGAGGTTCCCACTGAGATGCCCCCACCAAAGGCAGAAAGTTCAATTTTGGCAACTTATAGTTTAAATTGTAATGATTTGTGTTATCTCAGCCGGCTCAGAACTTGAGCCAAACAATCAATGACAGTTTTCCCATCCAGGAAAATAAAGCATTGGACATCCAGGGTGGTTTGGGGTGGGTGGTTGTTTCTTTGCTTTGTTTGTTTGTTTGTTTGATTGGTTTTTAAGCTCAGCAGAATGGAAATTCAGGAGGGCACTGAGCCCCCCGTGGGTCACACAGGAGCCCCCAGGGTTCCTTTGTTTACAACACCTGGATGTATTTTTAAGGTGTTCCATCAAAGCCAAGCGTATTCCCTGGATTTTCCCAAGAGCAGAAAGGGTGTGAAAAAAGGTGAGTGCACACCAAGGATGACTGCAGCAGGAACAAGAAAATAACTTGTGCCTAAACCATGTGGACATATTCACCTCTGAGCAATTAGATGATTTTTGTCAAGGAGGAAAAAAAAAAGAAATTTAGACATGAGGGTGGGGCAAAACATAATCTCAATTTGTACCCATAAACTGTTTATGTTCAAAGAGACATTTATCCCCCCGATTAGGTGACACTGGTCCATGCCTATGAATAAAATATCTGTTAGACATTTTATTTTTCAGATGTATTTATGCTGTGTTTACACTTTTGACATTCCTATATAATTTTTCTGTCAGAACCACAAAGCTTGGAGCAGACTAAATCTGCCTGTGTAGAGGGAATTGCAGTAGGCTTTACCATATGAAATGAAAATTTAAGGATTAATTGTGCAATATCATCCTGTGTTATTATACCAAGTCCTGCTTTTAAAATTATCATATAGAAAAATGACTTTATTTCAAAGCTTTTAAAGAAGAAATGAAGGAAAGAATGAGCTACTTCTTAATACAAAGAGTACAAAAATAATAATAAAAAAAATACTCCAAAAGTTGCCCAAAGTAGTTAAGCTGCTTTTCACTCCTCAACTATGCAAAGGTTGCTCACACCCTGATCCAGTCCTAAAATCAATGTGATGACCAGTATATTGGCCAGCCATGCATCTTAATGAATGAATCTTCATTAAGCAAGCTCCTAAATCCTTCACGAGCTGCTCTGGCACTTTGCAAGCTCTAACAAGAAGTCAGCAGTAATTCCGTAAATAATAATTTGTGACTGAGCTGCAGCCTCTCCTTTGCACTCATTATTCATTGCAGACTGTGACTCAAACCAGCCCATTGTAAGCAAAAGACAACTTATTCCAGACAGAGCTTAAACAGACAGTTTGCCTTGGTGCAGCATCAGAAAGCAGACTCCAAATTTGAGCAGAAATCGTCTTTGACCTTTGGCAAAGCACACGAGTGACAAGCAGGGGACAAAGGCAGCTGGTGTCACATCTCCACTGCCACAGCAGGGGCACAGAAACAGCACCTGCTGATTCTCAGGAGCTACAGATAACTCAGAACGAAAAACAGGAATATTTCAGGGACTGGCTGGCTCCAAAAAGGTCTTTTATTCACTTGGGTCTAAGAGATGCCATCATGGGTGATGTGATCAACAGCTTGAGCTTGTCCCCAGCTCTGCTCACACGTGCTCCTCATTCATTATTCCCTCAAATCTTTATTTTGAAGAATCATTGACCCATTCTAATCCATCAGATTCCTAGAGAGCT
>VZTT01051826.1:40942-51182 GCA_013400855.1 Buphagus erythrorhynchus
TAAAAGACCTTGATTAATTATGTTGAGAGTAAGAAGTTTCTTTTTTTTTTTTTTTTGGTTGTTGTTTAAATGCTGTCTAAGCTTTTAATGGATATAAAATTATGAATGTTGTTATTGTTTGCTTTCCCCTTATTTCAATTTTCTGAGGCGTTTCTGGAGGAAATCTCCAAGCTGTAAGCAAACCTTTAATGGACATGTTAATACAAATTATACAGATGGGCAAGCTAAGGATTTATGAGGAGCTCCAACTGCTAAATTTCCTTTGAAGTGTTCGGATTCAGCACATCCCCACTATAAACCCAGAGGTGAAGTGATAAATTCTGTAAATTGAAAACAGAGACACACTAAGCTCGCAGTTATTTAAATAGCAGCTCAAGGGATTTAGGGCAGGAATTGATTAGTTTATGAAAGAAAGTTCTTGTCCTGGGGGATCCCAGGGAATGTTGCCACACTGCAGCTGGAGCACACCTTGTCCCCTGTCCCTGTGTGGCCATGGCCAGCTGAGCTGCCCAGAGCCATCCTCCTTCTTCTCAAACTGTTTCTTTTCAACACCAACCACATCTGCTTTCAGCTGCTGCCATGGCTTTGACTCCACTATTATTTTGATTTCTCCTTCAGGTTCAGAATCAGATGCTTTGTTGGTTGTAAATAGCAAACATGAAAGAATAATTATTAATGCAATTATCAAACTTATCACGAATGTCAAAAAAAAAAAAACAAAAAACAACAGCTCTTCAATAAAACCTACTTTATGAGATTAAAGCTTTCCAAGAGACCCAGAGACATTTACATGTTTTGATCTGGAAAGAAATGTAGAATCCCACTAAAGACAGCAAATCACACCAGGTATGAACAACTCACTGCTCCTAACAAGGAAATTTGGGAAGGAAGTAAAATTCCAGAGTGGCAAAGAGAAGGAACTCCAGGAATCTGGGACAAAACACTGAAAGGTGATTATCTATACAAAATTGAGTTTGCTGCTGTGACCTGTGCTCCACAGACATGACCATCTCTCTTTTAGACTCATGGGGATCATGGGTTGATTCACGTCCTCTCTTTCTGTGAAAAACCCTCCAGGGGTTTATGAGAATGCATGAAAAATCAGGCAAAGTACTGGCATGAGTATGAAAAATGAAACCCAAGTGCAGAAGGTGGAGGGAAAGGACTAAAAGGAGAATCAATCCTGAAAAGTAAAGGAACATAAAATGACTGTAGGCAGAAGGATGAGCAGGCAGTGACATGGGGGGACCACAGAAAAGCAGAAAAAATAGGAGGAAATTAAGGGGAAGGTACAGGTGAAGAAAAATTGAAGAGAGTAACAAAACATAAACTAATTACTTATGTTTATTTTTCCTAGGATCTTAGCTGCCAAAACATTGCCTCCACTTGCTTTATTCTATCAGACTCCAGAAGACATGTAATTAAATCCCTGCTTGACTAAATAACCCAAAGTTCCTTCTTTCCAAATGGTTATTGGTTTGACAGCACACCTAATATTAACAAAGACATTGACTGATTGAAGTGTTTGGCCAGGTCATTATTCCTGATATTACAGTATTTTAAAAACTGCACCTAGAGTATAAAAAACTATTTACAAGCAATTAATGTCATATTTCACATTAAATACAGTATTACACTGCATGAATATGCAATGCAATATAATTTGCCATCACTTCAGAAACTCTGTAATAGGTAATTTCTGTGAAAGAGTTATTTCAATCATTACTTATTAAATAATATTCACCAATTATTGTCAGAAATAACGTGAAACTCTTAGCTGTTAAAAAGTGTATCTTCCTTTGAAGGATATTCCTTATGTAGAAGGGCATGGTGAGGAAAAGATGTGGCTAATTAAAAACCCCTGCACGTGCACACACACAGACACAAAAAAATACACTTGTCTGCAAAAATGAGTTTAGTTTTTGGTAATACCCAAACTTCCTTTGAGCACACTAATCTGCAGGTGGTTCAGTCTTGCCCAGTTTTACACCAGGCCCCCGGGTACACAACCACTCAAATGCATATTCACATGTCTAACCTCAGGTGGACTGCACTTAAATCCTTTTTATTTTAGGGTGGGGAAAAGTAACAGCTGAGAACTGTAACTCCACACAGTAATGAAGTAAAAGCTGTTGCTCTTATTACTGTCATTAAACTATCATGACTGCCCACAATAATTTTTTTTTTTCATTTTCATATAGCCTATAAAGTTTAAGAAGAAGAACAGAATCTTTCTTATCACTGAAGAAAAGCTTCCAAGCAATGCATTTTTGAAATAAATCATTTAGGTAAACATCTACATGCTAGATGTAGATTCTAAAGGCAGAGCAGGAGATGGAACAAAACAAAAGGCAGTGCAGAAATGAAGTTGCTCCTTCTGCAGAGCTCAAAGGACTGATGAAGTCAAACTTGCTGTAGGTAATGTTTTCATTTCCCATTCCTCCCTTTGTGCTTTTCTAACACCACTGTGGCACTCCTGATAACTTTGATCAATGATTTTCTTGCTCCTCTGTCTGTACATTCAGCCAGGAAGGAAAAAAGGACTTGCAAAAATCACCCTTAGCAAACCCCATGAAATATTTTAATGTAGTAAGTTGAGTCTGAACTCTTCTGTTCCTTCATGACTGCAGATACCCAGCACAAGGATTAATTTGTCAGGAATGCAGAGGAGCTGATTTTGGAGGAGAAAAGGGAAATAAAATGGACAGCTGTGGAGAATCATGGTGTAATGATAGAGGAATCTCATCAGAAAATGACTTAGGATTCTGTTATCACAAGGTTTAAGTAGTGTAAACTTTGAGGTATAAGATAAAGTGTAGATGTTTTGCTCCAACATGAATCTCCATCTGGGCTGTTCACTGACATTAAACAGACATTTCTATTTTACAGGAGACTATGACTGCTTGATAAGAGAGACATGACCTTTCCTTTTCCTCTCTCTTTCCCTCAACAAAAATGGTCTACTTCAAAATGTCATGGAAGTATAAGAACTTAATCTCAAATCTGTCACAGGACCAATAGATTCATTGCCAATGCAGTGTTTTGGTTTTGTTTTTTTTTTTTTCCTTGCCCATTCTTAACGTGTGGTAAGCAGCAACTCGGGCTTTGCTTTCCTAACCAACTATCAAAATAAATTCAACCATCCATGACAATAACCCTTCAAAATTTAGCAGAACCTCTGGTTTAAACCTTGTAAGTAGGTGGGGCTGGAAGGTCTGAAAAATCACTGCCCACTCACCCTCTCTCAATGACAACCAGTATTTTGCTGAGGTCTTATTTATAGAGTAAAATTTAATTAATTACACTTGAATTCTCCAAGTGAATAGTCCAGAAAGATACATCTACTTTTTTCTCGTGATTTTTAAATACCTTTTTTCTTAGTATAGAAATAATTTAAATTCATTTTACAAAGAAAGTGAACATATAAAGAAGAGATAATTAATTTGATCTTCCAGTCAGCTTTTCTTTCTGCCAATGGTACTATTAAGGCAAGCAGAATTCTTTACTTCTATTTCCCAGTAACTCTTGATTAATATATAGCTATAATACACGTCTTTTAATTGACTTTGGGTGATGTAGAAATGTGGCATTATTACAGATATTAGCTGTTCAAGAGAGATCAATGGATTATCTAAAATATTAAGGGTATAAATTACGGTGAAGACTCAATATTTCAATGAGTTTGATGTCCTCTGCTTCAACCCAGGTGGCCTTGGCTTCCATTGACTTGAAAAGAAGGTTGAGAAAACCCAGTACTTTGTCAAATTGCATCTCTAATGCACACAATCCAACCAGGCCTGGGAGGTGGCAGTGAGTTCAAGGTCACAGCTGCTGATGTCATTATGTCAACTTTTTAACACCACTTTACTCAGCACCTTGCCAAATCTTGTTTAATTACTAAATGCAAGTGCTTCAGGAAAGTCAGAAGAAGTTAAAAAGAGTATCATGTAATTTTTGACATAATTCAATACCGTGAGAATTTCTGTTCGAATTTCCTTTCAAAAAAAAAAAAACCTTCAAAGCTCAGGCTTGGAATCAAACCTGCTAAAAGCTGCTCTGGCTTACAAGAGCATGTGGTGACAGGACAAGGGACAAGGGGGGATGGCTTCAAACTGAGAGAGAGCAGGTTTAGATCAGATACCAAGAAGAAATTCTTTATTTTGAGGGTGGCACAGGGTGCCCAGAGCAGCAGTGGCTGCCCCTGGATCCCTGAAGTGTCCAAAGCCAGGCTGGACACTGGGGTTTGAGCCAGGCTGGACATTGGGGTTTGAGCCAGGCTGGACACTGGGGTTTGAGCCAGGCTGGACACTGGGGTTTGAGCCAGGCTGGACACTGGGGTTTGAGCCAGGCTGGACACTGGGGTTTGAGCCAGGCTGGACACTGGGGTTTGAGCCAGGCTGGACACTGGGGTTTGAGCCAGGCTGGACACTGGGGTTTGAGCCAGGCTGGACACTGGGGTTTGAGCCAGGCTGGACACTGGGGTTTGAGCCAGGCTGGACACTGGGGTTTGAGCCAGGCTGGACACTGGGGTTTGAGCCAGGCTGGACACTGGGGTTTGAGCCAGGCTGGACACTGGGGTTTGAGCCAGGCTGGACACTGGGGTTTGAGCCAGGCTGGACACTGGGGTTTGAGCCAGGCTGGACACTGGGGTTTGAGCCAGGCTGGACACTGGGGTTTGAGCCAGGCTGGACACTGGGGTTTGAGCCAGGCTGGACACTGGGGTTTGAGCCAGGCTGGACACTGGGGTTTGAGCCAGGCTGGACACTGGGGTTTGAGCCAGGCTGGACACTGGGGTTTGAGCCAGGCTGGACACTGGGGTTTGAGCCAGGCTGGACACTGGGGTTTGAGCCAGGCTGGACATTGGGGTTTGAGCCAGGTTGGACACTGGGGTTTGAGCCAGGCTGGACATTGGGGTTTGAGCCAGGCTGGACACTGGGCTTGGAGCAGCCTGGGACAGTGGAAGGTGTCCCTGTCCATGGCAGGGGTGGCACTGGATGAGTTTTAAGGTCCCTTCCAGCCCAAATAATTCTGTGGTTCTATGATTTTAGTGGGAGCAAAACACAAAATCATCCAAAAGCCTTTAAGGGAAGAGCTCTGCACCTCAGTTCAGGCTGCAATCCAGAAGGGACTGCACACTGAGGGCTGAGCATGGTGCAGCTAATTACAATTAACAGCTGGTATTTAGCAGGCTGTGAATTATTTGCATGTATTTCTGAAGCCTCCTGACACAGTTCTGTGCAGGCTGCAGCATGGGTGAAGTTTTGGACACGCAGCATTGCAATGGAACTGCAGAGTATGTGGGGAAGTACACAGGGAAGGATTATGAGGCAGTAAAACATTGTTATGCAGTGAAAAGCATCCAACTTTTTAAAAAGCCCAGCCTTATTTATGTGCCATCCTGCAAATTCAATTACAGGATTGAAAATTAGCTACAGGTTTTCTGCTTAAAAGTGCTTGTACTCATTTTAGTGTAGACTTCTTTCTGTCCCTATGCCTAAATTATTCCATTAAACACAGGAACATGGTGACAATCTTCTGCAGCTGCAAATTCTGCTCGGTGCTCTCCTAATGTGGGCTGGTCAAATTAATCCAGCACGTAACTCATCTCCTCTGGAACACCAGTATTTCATTTACCATTAACTTTATGAAAAAAATGTCAGAGCAAGAAGAGGCAGCTCTCCAGAGAAAGGTGCCTGGAAGGGTTCAGCAGACAGAGTTCAGCTACAATTGTACCATGCAGGGGCATCAGCACTGCCTGCAAAGAGGCTGCAGAAACACCCAGAGGCATTATCTCTGAATGGTCTTACATATTTCCATTTAAAAGTTCAAAACCAGCATTTGGCACCCCTTTGGTCTTTCTCCTTCGTGGTGTGCATTGGAAACTGCTGCAATTTCACCTCAGTAGCAATGTAAAATTAGCAAGAGAGGAATTTTACAATTGCATTGCTTTAAAAATCCACGTTGGAACAACAAAATAAGGCAAACATTGAGGAGGATGAAATGTCTATTTTTTTATAACTTGCAAGTGGACATTCAGAGCTAAGAACCATCATAATTTGGGAAAACTATAGTACATTTTTATGAGTCAACCACATCTCAAACTCTGCAGACCATTTCCTCAACCAAATTTATCCACTTTCCCTGGTATAACTCTCAGTACCATCCCAGTTCTTCTATCCCCAGAACAGATTTTGCTGCAAAGACTCATTAGACAAAAAAAACCAAGCTCCCCCTACTCCCAAAAAAGCCCAAAAAGCCACAAAACAACAGCAACAAAAAGATAAACACGCTAGCAAAGCTGTCATTGTGTGTATTATAAACTAAGCTTGTAATGGGATTATACTTTGGAAAATTTGTTAAAGAAATGAAGTTTGTGGTGCAGCAGGCTTAGAGAAAAAATAATGAATTCACAGATGTTCACCTTAATGAACAACAGGTTGATAATATATTATTGAATTCAAAAGGAAAAGTTTGCATATGTTGTCAAAATTAGGTTTTAATCCTTACAAGCATTGTGCTAATGTGAATAATCAATTAATATTGATTAAAGGCTTCGTTCAAATCGATCATTTTGGAACATTTTATTATTTATTTTATTTCTCCTGAGAACTCAATAGAACAACGTGTGAATAGGTTGCTCCTGGACACCTTAATAGATAGTATCCATCTCTGATAGAAAAAATCCCATTAAGGTGATGAGGAAGTTGTCATATTGTTAAGGCTAAACAATAAGAACCTTCCTGGCACAAGCATCCTCCTTCTGAAGGGTTTTCCCACCTTGCCTGTGTAGCAGCTGCTAGGATCAGATCTCCCAGCATGGGAGGGATGGATTTGGGCTGCACCAGCCCTGGATCTGCTGCAGGAGCCACTTCAAGAGCCAGAGGTGGGAATGCAGGGGGGGAACCATGGCCAGCTGCCCTCCCTCACACAAACCCCAGCCCTGGAAAAGGCATCCAGGAAATTAAAGCAGTGCCACCCCCAGAGCTGCAGTCATGAATTCTCATTTCAGCAATGAAAGCTCACTACAGATCTGCTCCTACAGAGCTGCTCTGCACTGAATGCTGATACAACCTGAAACCAGGGCTGGGAGACAACCTCTACCAAACAAGGGAAGAGTTTTATCATTTCCACTACACTACACTGCAGTGTGGACTTCGGGCCAGTCCTTTATGCAATGCCATCTCAAATTAACAGCAACAAACATCATGGAGCTTAACGAGCTCCCTGTGGATGCTGGGGAGCTGCCTGCTGGATCCTGCCTGCTGACAAGGAAAAATGCCTTGGACAGCAGAAACTTGTGTAATTTCAGTGGATCACAAAGCAAGCTGCAGTTTGAAAGCTGCGAAAAGTCACAAGAAATCTTGCTTTGAAATATTCTTCCACTGCCTACTTCTGCTGGCAGCCACAATATGGAACATTGCTCCTTTACTCCCAAGAGTTCAAGCTCCAAACCTGAGCAGGGAGCGTGGAGCAAAGTGCAAAGGGAATAGCAGGGGCTGCTCGGGGTCCCACTTAAATTCCAAGTAGCTGGATACCCTCTGCAGCAAAGCAGAAGATAAAATTTCCAGACAAACAGCCCCTGCAGTGCTTCAGCATCCTTAACTCAGCAGCAGAGGCTTCAATCAAGCTGGAGTGGGACAGCCAGGAATGGCTCTGTGCTGCTCCTGCCCAAACCCTCTCCTCAGGAGCCTCCTCTGCACCCCTGGCAGGATCTGCCAGCAGCCTCTCTGTCAGCGAGGCAAGGGAAGCAGGTTTTGGATTCTTCACCAAATTAAGTCTGTGGAGAGATGTTTCAGGAGTGCCTGGAGCCCTCTGCAGCCTTTGCTGGGCAGGGGAACAACATCATTGCAGCTCAGTGCAGAGCAAATCACAAACCAACATCCAAAAGGCTTAGTCCAATTCCTCCTGGGCATGTGGCTTCTTAAAAGCTCTTCTTCTAGTGCCATCTAATTATTTTTATTTTTATTTTTTGATTTCTTGGCAAAAAAAAACATGAAGTGGAATCAATTTCTCTCACACACACACTTGCAAATAGATGGAATATACAAATAATAGTATATATCGGGTAGGAAGTGAACGTCTCTTCAATGAAAACACAACCTGTCCCTAAAGGAATCTTAACAGAATATAAACAGTATTTTGGGAGAAGTTACCTCATCATTGCTACCTCAATAGCTCTCAAAAGCTGTGAAAGGATGTTTGTGATTTATATGCAGCAAGCTATAACAGAAAGTCAATTTATGACACCATAAACCCAGCCAAAATCTCCACACAAAATCAACACCATCTTGCCAGGACTTACATAAGGAGCAGAACTTATTTTCCAAGAAATATGAATTATTTTTATATCAGTTCTCTTTCACTGAAATTCCAGATTTTTCAAATGATAATATAAGTCTAAAATAATTCCCAGGTTTACATTGGATGAGCTACATGTTTAATGCCAATCATTCAACTTGGAGCTGTAGAGGCTCATGCAGAATATTTCACAAAACCATTCCTCACATTTAAAAAAAAAAAAAATCCAGGTAAAGGCATAATTTAACAAACCTTTCATATCTAAAATAATTTCAAACTCACAAAAAAAGAGTGTTTTCTTATTCAGATGCAGAATATTCCGAAGCCTAGACAAAATAGACAAAGAGAAAATGAAATACTGTACTTTGAGAGGCTGATAACAGAGCTTGTAACAAAGCACTCTTTTCCATCAGCTTTTGTAGACCCCAGAAAATACTTTCAGCAAATTCAAATACAGATGAGCCCAGGATGGAAAATACCCAGGTACTCCTCAAGATTCAGGCAGAAAAACCCTTCTCAGCTGCCTGGGTTTGGAAATGCTTCTGAAGAGTTGCAATCCATATGGAAAGTGGTCATCAGAGACATCTGCTTAATAGCTTTATTAATTCTGTTTGTTTATTGAAAGCCCTTAACCAAATTGAATATTAATGTTATTTTCTGCAAGACATCCCAACAAGCCTAATCCTCAGATGTGCAGCAACTAATTAAAAAGTTGTGTGGATGAGAATTGGGTTACCCTTCATTTTGTCAGCAGACTTGCACACTGAAGCATAGATTTCCTGTACTTACTTGGGCTGAAAGTGATTTAATTATGAAACAGAGTGCAACTGCAATGTAAATGCAATTTATCGAAACAAAAGATGCAATTGGAGCTGTGCAAAAGTGCAAATTTACAGATGACATAAATATAATATTTTACTGGGGAAGCAAATGTTTTTTGAAATACCATAAAACCAGCAGTGAAATGCTGAAGACCTGCAGTAAAACCAAGTAAAAGAAAATTAAAGCTTTATAACAAGAGCAGCTCCTTTTCTACAAAATTGGCCATATTTGCCAGAGATGCTGCTCTCAGACAGCTATTCCCATTATCTCTCCTCATTTTGAAATTACTTTGAGGCATAAGAATAAGAAGAATAAGGATGATGAGTATTGAACAGTTGAGTCTAGACAATAGGCACGAGCTGGCCTTTGTCTTCTCCTGAGAGACCTTCTGAGATTATGTGATACTGTACCTTTTTCTTTTTCTCTCTGAGAAATGGATGACTGAAGTCAGCAAATAATTTAGACAAAGCCCAGCTTTCACAAGCCCAGGCAGAAGAATATTTCTCTGATGTTTTATTTTCTTTATAAGAATGGTTCTATTCATTTAATGCATTTAAATACCCAAGGAAAAAAAAAAAAAGAAAACCTAAAATGAGGGAGTTCTTTCCTTGTGCTCCCAAGAACTTCAAAAGAACCAAACCCTTATATAAAATCAAATCAGGTAATATTTTCTGGTTTAGAATGCTCGGTCTTTTCTTAAACCTGATGAATTATGATTGTTCATACCACCATTTATATGAATTAGCACTTCTTTGCCACCCAGAGTATCATTACTAGGTTCCAGAAATTAATGTAGAGACACAGAGACATGAAAGTGCTTGATGTGCTAGCCAAGATTAAAATTTGTTGTACATTTAACATCTCAGACTAGAAATGCAGTGTGTTTGCAAATACTGTTTTTCTTTTAAAAAATGACTGCTGATATTCATATCCCTGGGAGACAGCTTTCACCTGCTAACAAAGAATCTGTTTGAGACAAAAAAAACCCACCAAAAAAAAACATAAAACCCAATGCTGAGCAGAAATGGAAGACAAATGGTCTGCTAATAAAAACAAAAAATTGAGTTTATTTCTGGTTTTCCCTTTTTTGAGATTAAAACAATGTAAACAACAAAGAGTT